>PVJH01006225.1:0-103971 GCA_004026705.1 Nesogale talazaci
TAAGGGATCAGAGTTCACAAATGTATTATGCTCAAAGTCAGTTTCAATTTTCCCATTTACTCACAACCATTCCAATTACTTTAAAAAATATCATGGTTTTGATAATCAAAACATCTCCAAGTGTAATGTATTCTTTTTTCCAGCATAAAGCTCATTAGCAGTCATAGGACTCAGTAACATTAATATTCCCAAGATGAATGATACAAAGATTCATTATCTTTAAGCCACACTGGAGTCATTGAACTGAATCATTTTATATCATTACAATTATCTTTGAAGCAATGTACTCATATAAATTTAGCTAAATGCTAAAGTGGCCTATTGACCCAAAGGGCACTATTAGTCTTTAACTTGACAATTTAATATATTAGTTCTAAGGAACTAAGGCATAGTTTTCTATTGGAAATTTTCCCTTATTTTATTTTGAATGAAGTAGTTATATTGGGTTTTTTAGAATTTTTAAAATAAAAATCTGTTGTAAACTAAGAATTCTTGATATATAAATATTCCTTTATTATCAAAATTAAGAATATTTAACCTGTATGAATTCATTTCTGAATATTTGGTATTTACCTCTTTAAGCATCATCTTTCCAACTCTCTGGTGAATCTCTTTCTAACATAGATTATTAAAATGTACTTTTTAAAATGTGCTAGTCAATTTAAGATATACTTCCTACTGGTAACTGTAATATGATATTTTCAGACGCCATTTCCTCATTTTTAAAAATGTCTTGTTTCTCATTTTTAAAGTGTTCACTTCAGATTGGAAAGCTCCTTGCATTCCTAAACTACTCTTTGACATCATCGTTCCTTCCACTCATTTAATAAAAGCTACACTGATAAAACCAAATTTCAGAGTCTCCTGTGAGCATCTGGTGCCATAAGGTTTGTTTCTGCAAAAGCATAAAGGTTTGTTTGAGAACGATCTGCTAACTGAGATGTCAACTGAGTCCACATGGAAGAAACAGATGAGCAGTTACTGAAGGACTATAAATTCTGTAAGCTTTAAAGTCGAAGGAGGAAATAGTATCCAAGTCTAAATTGTGAGAATCCAGTTTTCAGAAGGCTTTGGAAGTCAGTGGGAACACAAGCTACATCTGTGAAATTGACAGAGGAAATAAGCCTCGGGTGATTTCCCACTACCCATAATAAAGGGATGGAAGGACAGTGATTACTAAACAGAGTGCATTGGAGAGAGGAGTATAGAAAATCAAAAGGATGAACGTGACTTGAACAGTTAAAACCTTGTCAGTTGATCCCCTCTGATGCATGTTAGTCTGATCCGGTTTTCAATATTTCTGTATTCTTTTGTTTGTACCTATTGGGGTTTCTCTCAGATGAGTTATATCATTGAGGTAATCCTCATGAGTTTTTGTTATGTATCTCTTCTGTTTTTCAGTATATCAAACCCAGGATTGATGAACCCATAGGGACAGCAAGTAGAGTAAGGATGGAAGATAGTTGGGGAAGGGGGACAGGGTGGGCATCAAAGGGAGCTGATGTCAGGGAGTTCAGGAAGGAAAAGAATGCTTGAAACTGAATGTGATTGCAACTGTACAATATCGCTTAATGTGATTGAATATGGGATGATATGATATCTCTATTTCTGTATATACTCATGTATACGCTGTTTTTTCAGCACATTTTTATGCAGTTTTTGTGGTAAAACTATTTGCCTCAGTTGATATCTGGGTCAGTATATACTCAAGGTAACTTCCGATAAGATGATATTGAAACAAAATAAAAGAGAATAAAGGAAAACTATTTTGTTCCTTCTCTATTTTCTTTTAAATAACTATTTGTTTTCTTCATGTATGATGTTTCTGATGCCACCACACAACTTCTCTGACCTGGTCAATAGTGTTCATCTGTTCTTCAGAGGGAAACAATTTAAAAATCATATCATCATTGTATTTTGATTTTCAAAGGTTGATATTTTTTAGTTTCTATCTGAATTTGTGAATGAGCAACTGATAGATAAGAAAATGAGCAATTGACAGGTACACTTTCTATTTACTTTAATTGCAAACAATACATAGGCAAGTTTGAAAGTATTGATAGTAGGGTCCCAGTTCTAAATGTATAAGTTAACTTTGTACAAAATACCCTTAAAACACACATTACAATGATCATTGGATAGCTGTACACAACTATGATCAGTAATACTTTTGTTTTAATGTCATTAGGGTTTTTATTTAAACAGGTTTCAATCAAACGTGGATTTTTGAAAGTTATCTGCTGAGTCATTTATATTCAAGGTAAAAAGGTCAGCTGAGAAGTTTATATCACCAAATTTCTCAGGAGACTAGAAGAGTAATCCTTGATATGGTTCTCTTGATCTGCAAACACAAGCATCAATGACAAAATTTCAAGAAAATTGAAAGAAGCATTGGTAAAAATAAGGCCAGTAAAAGTAACACCTAAGATTTTTTTTTCAGATAATTTATCTGTTCCACAGAAAGGGATACAGAAATGTAATTGGGAACTCTCAGGCCATCGACCCTATGCTCCGATCTTGCTTAAGATTTCCTTTTGTTCCCAACTGAAGAAGTTGTCAACTGACATGTTGCGTGAGTTTGAAGAGGAATTTATGGATTGGGATATCAGACATATGGATTTATGTGGACTGGGTTAGGTGTTTTCTTAATATATAATTACTCTTTAATATAGAGTACTTTTTTATACACTTAGGAGTTTCCTGATTTTGTTTCTCTAGTCCACCCAGACTAACACACCAACTAACCACACCTGTTGCAGATGAAAGGAATTGAAAACTCTTTTGGTCTTAAAGCTGTAATGCCCTATACAGAGAAGAAAAGGAGGACTGAGAGAGAGAGCTCAAAACATGGATTTAGGCTGAGCCCTGGTGGCATAGTGGTTGTGTATTGGAACTGCAGCCCACAGGGTTGGTGGTTCAAATCCAGCAGCAGCTTTCTGGGAGCAAGGCTGGGCTTGCTACTCCCACCAGGGCACAAAAAAAGAATCACCAAGAAAAACCATGGATTTAGAAGTCATTGTACTTCAGATCAAATGTCTTGCTTTTGAACCTGCCCAATGGTATGCAATTTAAGACAAAAATATATATTTGTCAATTTTATATTTTATTAAGTATAAAGACATAAACTTGTATAGTATAGTATAAAGACATGTACTTGTTCTAAAGACATAGTTCTGCTGTAGTGACTAAATGCTATTGATATTTCTGCTCTGCATATAACTCATTGTTTTCTAGAATCTGTTTTCGGGATTCAGTCAAAATTTATTTGAATATATATGTTGCATGACATGTCTTTTAGTCTCAAAAGTTTTTCAATATATGAATATTTCCCTGGTTTCAATAGTAATTTATCCTATATTATTGACTAGTTTAATTAAATAAAAATAACTAAAAGCCTCTTGGAGATTACTTATGTTGTCTGTCAAATTGCTTATAATGCAGCCATTAAAGTGGAACAGGGGTACAGATATCCCTTAGAGATATGCATTTTGAGCTCACACTTAACCACAAGCCCTAACTTGAAGAAATACCTTCTGATCATCATGCTCAAAGAAAATGTCTTAGAAATAATCGTTCATCTTTTAATTACCCTAACTATTCTATCTTTGTTTTTGCCTTTTCGTTCTACATAGATCACTGTTCCCAGCTACTCCAAACAACAATACTTTAGTCATACATAAGCTTTTAGTTGTCTCAGAAGCTATGTAAAATCTTTTACTACCCCAGAGTTTGTACACATACACACACGCATATATACATATATACTTGTATATATATAAGCATGAATTTCTTTCAGTAAGTCTTTCTATAAGTGAGTCTGCCAACATATTGATCTAAATGCATATTTTTTATATCCTAGGTAGATCTGCTAAACATGGATACAATTTTTACGTGTGTTTATTCATTTTCCTTTTTACCCTCATGAGATAGACCCTTAACTCTTGTTAATACCCTACATATTACTGTTGGAACTTATTGTGAAATTGTTTTCTAAAGAAAGATTTTAATATTTTGATCAAATTCATTTTCCAGAACTTAGGAAATATTTGTAAGGCGGATTTAACCAGTCCTTACTACTCTATCTCACCACTTTGCTTTGAACTCAGCATTATTGTTTTCTGCCTTAGATTTTAATGCATACATTTATGTTCTTCATAACTCATACAATTTTTTCAGTATCTTTCTATTTCATATAAAACCCAACTTAATCTACTAAAAATGTCAATGTTTCATGTACAAAAAGTCTTAAAGTATGTCTAAATAATTTCACATTAGATATAAAATTATTTTGAAATTAAAAATGTCCTTGTTAATAAATTAATATCAAGTATTATATTTAAAAAAGCTTTTATTTGTTAAGACTCTTATGCTATTTAAAATAATTATTTTGTATGTTAATACCTACTTCCTAAAGTTACATTTTGCTTCACTTTTTATTTCATGTCTGATAATATCGTAACATTTTTCGATTGATAGTGGTCACATAAAATGACTCTAATTTGTGAATTTTACAATAATGGTTCCTTACGTTGTAGTATTCTTCAAATTTGTTTTATTTCACTCAGAGTCTGTTACTCTCTTTCTGGAAATCTATTACTCTTACAAATAATCAAAGAATATTGAGGGCAACCGGCCTATTAACCAGCATTTTTTACTTCAAATAATGAAATTAGAGGCTAGAGTAAGTTAAAGATTATTTTTATCAAGAATCAGAGAGTTTCTTATGCCATTATTTCCTTCTATGATCTAAGAAATATAAATTTATTTTTAATCAGTCAAAATAAAATATGTTTGAGTATCTTTATTCAGTACCTCTAATTCAAATTGAGCCTGGATACTATGATTCATATATATAGATATATTTATATGTATACATATACAGCTATTTCACTGGTTTACTTAGAATTAGAATATATATGCATACACATCAAAATCAAACAAAATCTAAGTGTCATATGTTATTATATGAAATGGCCTCAAGATGTAATCAAAATTCAAATCCACTGATGTCAAGCTCAATTTTAGCTTACAGCAACACTATAGCACACAGTAAAACTGTCCTACAGAGTCTCCAAAACTAATCTTTATAGAGACAGATTTTTATATCTTCTTCTCACAGAGTAGCTAGTTGGTTTTCCAATTTGTGAGCAGTTGAATACTTAAGAAGTTTCTCACCAGGGGATCCTCACTGCGTATATGGTGTAGTAGAAAATCTATGTTGACTTTGGGGAAAAAGAGCCCATTTTGCTTTTGATCTATGTACAGTATATATCAAATCTACTGATATTATAAATGAATTAAGATGAATAAAGATATCAATCAAAATACAATTTACTGATGACATTCAAAATGAAGTATCCCTTAGAAAAAGCAGTATATTATTATTTAAATAAATATCCCTAGCATGTTTTTCTTGTTAAATGTTTACTAATGGCTGAATTAGAATTATATAAAAGCAACAGTGTTTATTGTAAATATTTTGTTTGTTAGGATCTGTGATACTTAGCTTCATTGTGCCAACAGTTTATTCAGGTCACAGGATGGTCAAGATAAATATTTTCCAAAGCCTATCTCCTCTTTTCCTCCCTGGTGATCAAACCAGTGTACTGTTGCTTCAGCTAGTCCTGTGCCTTGCTATTGTTGTACGTCCTTGGACCATCCAGCCCATGGGTGATGCGCGGTGCCTTATATGCATTGCCAGAGCTTGAGACTCCGTCAGCTTGGGCTGCTTCTCCAGCTCCCACGCTATTGACTGTTGTTGCTCACCCCGCCCCCCACCCCCGTCTACTTCCTACATGGTTCCTGTTTGTCTTGCCAGAGGGCAGATTCAGTTGTGTTTCCTTGACCGTGGACCACCAGCCAGCTTGAGTCAAAGGACCTCCATATATTATGTGTTCCACCAAAGTGAGATGAACTGACCCTCTGTACTGCTGTGTAGACTAATTAGCTGTTATATTCCTTCTTGCTACAGAAACCTACCCATACATATATCATTGTAAGTGCCCTGGTTTTGTATTTCTACAGAACCAGGCCTAACACAGGATCCGTATAGTCAATAAAGTACAGATACCTATATTTCTGCTATTCTTTACTATTTAGATCCATTTGACATGAGCAACAGTCTCCTTCATGCCAAGTCTTTTAAATCCATCTTAGATTTTTGGCAGCAGTTTCTGGATGTGCTAGCTGCAGAAGTTTTTGAATTATCTTTAGCAAAACATTACAGGCCTGTAATATTAATATTCAATAGTCTCCAGTCCTGTTTTATAACTTTTCTTTAGAATAGACACCTATTTGCATCTTTTCCAGTCAGTTGGACAGGTCATTTTTCTCGGCAGAGATAAGGACTTTGTCAGCTTTCTACTTGGCAGCTTCCAACAGTTTGTAAGCTTGTTAAATTTTTCAATTAGTATTTTCTCAATTCCTGAAGCCTTATTTTTAGTTATTACTCCCAGTATGGCTTGGACAGCTTCCTTTAATATCATTGGATCTTGATTATATATTACTTTTTTTCAAAATACAGACATCAATAAGTCATTTTTGATACAGTATCATTGTATTCCTTTGATCTTTCATTGATTTTGCCCATGAAATCCTTGAATATTGCCAATCAAGGCTTGAACATTTTCTTCAATTTTTAAGTATGAAATATGCTGAGTGTATTGTTGTCCATTAGTTTTCTAATTCCAGGCCTTGTACATTTTAGTACAATATTATACGTTGTCTTCTTGAGCTATCCTCTGAAATTTTCTATTTGGCTCTATTCATAATTTCCTCTATTTGCTTGTGCAAGTTTTAGAGTAGCAAACATCACCTATGATTTCTCTTTCTTTCTTATCTTTTTAATGACTGTGTCAGGCAGGGTTCTCTTAGAGAAATAAAAATCAGGATACTTGTAGTTCTTTTTATATACTTATATATTGAGAAAGGTATATAAGAGAAGAAAGAAAAAGTTAGTTATCTATAAAGCAATACAGATTGCTCGGTGCAACTCACTTGTGTGAGGCAGCTAGAAGACTGACAGTCCTTCAAGTCTTGAGAGCCGCTGAGTAGTCCTCTGTAGAGCAATACAGGATATCTGGTCACAGGCAGCAAACAGCAGAGCAGGTCGCCAACAGTCAGACAGATGACAGAGTCCAACAGTCCCCAGCTCAAGAGATGTGTATCCCAGGAGCATGGTGAAGTAGAGCTTGAAGGAACCTCAACTTACAGCAACACAGTCCATGATTAGGTGTCCCACGGGTAGTGTTGCTTGGAGGTCCAGGCACAGGACGAACAAGGCAGCTCTCTTGTCCGAAGATCTGGAAGCAAGAGAGAGGGCAGGACTCGCCGAGCCCTTCCTATCTCTGCCCTTCAATTCATCCCGTGTGTTCATTGGCCGTGCTGTCACAACAGACCCACCAATCTTCTGTGGCCATGTTGGCATAACAAGCCTACCCATGACAATGACTTTTTGCTTTCTTCATGTATGTTATTGATGTCATTCTCCAGTGGGCCAAATCTTCTGTTATTAGTGTTCAATAAGTCAAATCTGTCTATGAGATGATCTCTAAATACAAAGCCAGGTATACTCACTACCTTATTTTGGCTCTTATGGACTTGTTTTTATTTTCTCCTGCTTCACCTTGAACTTTCACCGAAGCAATTGATGATCTGTTCCACAATTTGTCCTTGACTTATTTGGACTGATAATATTGAGTTTATTTATTGTTGCCTGACAAAAATAGCCAATTTTATTCCTATATATTGCAGCTGGTAGAGCACTTGTCTGTGACCACTGTTTATTTTATGGTGCAAAAAAGGATTTTTCCACTAAAGAAATTATTAGCATGACAAGATGTTATTGTGTGATCCCTGATATTGCTTATATCACCAAGTCAACAATTTCCAACTATTACTTCACCTCTGCCTTGTTTCCAGTTTTGCACCTCCATCACCAGTAATAATCAATGCATCCAGGTTACATTCTAGATCGATTTCATCCTGAAGAGGTTGGTATTATTACTAAATCTTTCAGAATTCACTTTAGCAATTAATAGGTAAATTTGAGTCATAAGCAGATAGAGATAAGTTATAATTAATTCCATAGAAATCAGTTTAACAGTCAGTTGACATAAAGACCGCTTTTAATTCTCCTTGTAGTACATATAAAGAATCCTGGTAGCATACTGGGTTATGCATATAGCTGCGAACCTCAGCAGTTCAAATCAACAAGCTTCTCTGAGGAAGAAATATGAGACTTAATACTCGCCTCGAGATTCACAACCTGTGAAACCTTAAAAGGTTCTTCTATTCTGTCCAATATGGCTATTCTGACTCAATGTGAACTTGATGGCAGTAGATTTAGATTTAAAATTTTAGATGGTAAATTTTGTTTAAAGCTGTTGCAGGAATATACAAAAGAAAGAAAGAAAGAAAGAAAAAGCAAAATCCAAACCATTATTTCCTAACCCATGAGGTAAATAGAACAAGATTTCTTTAAATTTATCCAAACAACTTTTAGAGTTTATATTCATCATAGCACATCTGTTTCTCTTTAACAGATTATCACTTACGGCAACCTTATAAAGTATATCTAAATTAGGAAAAGAATGAGACAGAATTTTATTTTCCTTTGCAACTGATGATCTCTAGACCATTCTTTCAACGCCCACTTGGTTAGTCTAGTGTTTTCTTATTATGGGTTGAAAACACAGAGAAGATGTTTGAAGATGGTAGATAACAATTGATTAGAATTCTACCCCAATCGGATCTGTTGCCACCCTCGCCCCACCCCCCACACACACTCGCTGCCATAGATCAAAATTATGGAGCAATCCTTTGATGCCTATTACATGTTAGGCTATAAACCAAAGATCTACTTGAAAATAGTTGAAATATGCTGTGTATTTAAAAATTCTGAATACTGAAACATGCTAAAAATTCTATGAAGCTTGTCATTTAAGAAAAGGAAAAGTCTAGTGTGAGTATGACGATGTCATCCTAAATAAAATCTTTTTTTTTTTTTTTTTGGGGGGCATCACTGCTCTCCGGTGATGGGAGTAGGAGGCCCAGCCCCACTGCTGGAATTGAACCTCCATCCCAGTGGGCCGCAGTCCCGCGCACAACCACTACGCCACCGGGGCTCAGCCCCTAAATAAAATCTTAAGCGATAAAACAAAAAAGAGGAGTTTTAAATATTACCTTTGAATTGAAGTGTACATTTTAATATTCATGTTCATGCAGAAATAATATTCAAAATACACTTAAGGTATATTTGTGAAAATTAAGTGTGCTTGCTTACCTGCAATTCAAAAATTTACTTTACAATTAGAATCTTTGTTTTTTTGGGGGAGGGGAGAATTATGCTGACGATGATTTCCATTTCAATCTGAGATCATTAAGAAAAGCATTTTCACAAAAGTAAAAACAATTCTTTTTTTTTTTTTGGGGGGGGGGGTATCACTGCCCTGTGGTGGTGGGAGTGGGAGGCCCAGCCTTTGCTCCCTGGAGCTGGAATCGAACCTCCATCCCAGTGGGCTGCAGTCCCGCGCACAACCACTACGCCACTGGGGCTCAGCCCTGTAAAAACAATTCTTAATGAAGCTTCTAACATCAAATGTAGCAACTCTCTATTTGAACTTCTTTTTTAGTGTTCTATACTGCAGTAATCACTTTCAAATGTCATTGTCAGTACCCAAAACTATTTTGCATTTCTTGAGCTTTCCTGAATAGTTCTAAGTTTACTACTTCAATTATTTTCATTGAGATGCCTCAAAAGCAACTTCCACGTAACAGTTGGGCATCTCACTAGCAATCATAATCATAATCCCAGAGGCATTTGTATTGCCAGATAGTATCTTAGAAGTTTCACATGTAACACAAGCACACATCTTGAGCCTCCTAAAGCTAGCCTACAAAGCAATATATAGTTGGACCATTTAATCTCCCAAGATTTGTATTGTACAAGTTCTCAGAGTAGTTTTAAATGCCACTATTTGTTGTTCTGAAAGTCACATAATTAATGAAATCTGATTGGAATATCTCTTTTGGAACCCACTCTTTTGAAGAGGCAAGACCATATCACAGATAAGAGTGTGATCAAATTCTAAGGGCTACATGATATTATTTGGGCTTTGTTGGTTTATGATTTTTTTTAGATATATGATTTTTAAAAGATTATAACATAATTTTCTTGTGGGCTCTTATAACATTCCAGACCAATTATGTCAAGTATATCTGTACATATGCTGCCATCATCATTTCCAAGATATTTTCTGCTTGAGCTCTTGTTATAAGCCCCTCTTTTTCCACTCCTTCCCACCTTTTCAACCTTTTGAACCCTTGGTCAATTATAAATTATTATTTTCATATCTTACTCTGACCACTGTCTCTCTTCAACCACATTTCTGTCATTCATTTCCCTGGTGGGGTGAGGGTTCTGTAGAGAAAAAAAAAAACAGAAGGCCATGTTTATAGAAATATGATAGATTGATGTTTGTACAGTACTGAGGAATATGACAGGTAATTAGTCCACATAGCAGTACAGAGAATTCAGTTCAACTCACTTATGTGGAACAATTAATATGTTGTTCCTTCAACTCATGAGGACTGCTGAGTCCAAGATCAAGGAAGCAGACAGCTGAGTCTTCACTTGGCCTATGCAGGCAGAATCCACCACTGGCCGCAAATAGTAGGTCGAGTTACCAACAGTCAGCAACCCAGGGGCTTATTGAAGCCGATCCATATGGGGCATCAACAGGACACACCAGCCTCAAGATCCAATAATGTACACACCAGCAGTGTGATGAAGCAGGTCTCAAAGGAGTCTCAAGTTCTAGCACAACAAACCATAAATTGGCTTGTGCCACAAGTTGAGGCAGAAAACAATCTAAAGCAGCTGCACTCTGGTATGATCACCAGAGAGAAAGACAGAAGGGTGGGCCCTGCAGAGCCATGTATACATTTGTCCTCCAATCAGGCTGAAACTTGATTAATCCTATATGTTCCTATTGGCCTGGTTGGCCCAATAACCTATCTGTTACAGGCATCAATCATTGCAGTCAGTTTCCTCTTCTTCCCTTCCTTTCCATCCTTCTCCCTGCCCTCCTGGTAACACTAGTTCTATTTCTGTTCCTGAAGAGATTATCTGACTTGGATTCCATTGTGATGAGCTCATCTCTGGACCAGTGTACATGCTCTGGTCTAGCCAGATCTGAAAGACAAGATAGTGGGAAGTGAGGAAGTTTCAACTATCCAGAAGAATATTGTGCATTTTATCAGAGCTAAACTGTACACTGGTCGACTTATTCTGCCTTGCTACTCTTCTGTGAGAGATAATCTATTGTATACAGCTTGGTTTTGTGCTCTGTTCTGACTCCACTCATTATCAACTATATGTATGCCTTTAATGATGTAGTGTCTCATGGGTGTCTACAATGAGCAAAACACTGGATGAGGCACTAATTTGAAAGGATTCTTTCGGAAAAAAGCAAGGAGATAAAACGATCAAGGAGAGATAAAATTAATAAGGAGGTCCTTAATGCAGTTCTTACCATACTTGACCCAGAAAGCACACCTGCTTCTTTGAACCCATTTGACTGGAGAAACCAAGTACGTGCATCCAGCTGCCACAGAGCAGAGACATATAAAGCCACAGATAGAAGTACACTGGGTGTATGAAATAGGGAGGAATTAGGCTGAGCCCCAGTGGCATAGTGGTTGTGCGCGGGACGGCGGCCCACTGGGATGGAGATTCAATTCCAGCAGCAAAGGCTGGACCTCCTACTTCCACCACCAGAGGGCAATGATGGCCCCCCCCTCAAAAAAAAAGAAATAGGGAGGAATGGTGCAAAGAATTCACACATTTTAAAATAATAATTGACTGATTAAAAAAAGAAATATAATTATTAAATGAATTTTAGCCAGTAAGTATAAAATTAATTATGTTAGTAATGGTAATAGTGAAAACAGTACCTGCTTTGTATGTCCTAAGTACTGGTCTATGTGCTATATTGACTCATTAAAGCAAAACTCTCAGCTAACTCACCAGCAATGGACATCTGAAGGAGCTTAAAATTGTTTTTGAAAATAGTCCACTATAGTTGAATTCCACTGTTTTTCATGAAAGCTTTAAATCTCCTTTAGATAATGGAAAAGAAATAAGATAAATGAACGCAGAGATCTATAGTAGAATCCATCCTTATGTTCAGTGTTTTTCATTTTTGCTCTCTCTTTCACTTTCCTCTTTTCCCACATTAATGTGTCCAAATGGAAGTTGCAACATCTAGGAATTGGTGCACAAACCGAATGCATGGTAGGAATTGCCAGACTTGACAGTGATAAAAAAAACCACCGCCTCCTTTGAGGATGCTGGATGGCTCTGTGTGTGGCTACCCATGAAATACCTGGTAAAATTATCACTCGTGATCACATGGAGGGCAGAAAATATCCCCATGAGTCTGCAGCTTTAGGTACAAAGGTTGGAATGATTTATGTTAACAGCATAAGTAGCTTTTAATGGCCATATTTAAAACATCTTATATTAAAATGATGATCCTAGAACAGATTGAGTTATTTTTCTAGTGTATAATAGAATATATTTTATAAGCTAGGACCTGGTAAGATTGAAAATACAAAATTAAAAAAAAAATAAACAGTAAAAGACATTTGAGAAATGCTTTGAAAACAAAGGTCAATTAGAATGCAAGGATAAAATCAGGAATGTAGCTATTATTTCTACTTTTAAAACAGCTGAATCAATTAGGAAGACATTTAAGCAATTCTTTGAATTGAACAACTGGCTCATTTAAAGGTCTGATGCTGAAACCTGGCTGACTCAGACATCCGGGTCACAGTCTCAAAGTGTGGTTGATGTGGTTCCTGGAGTGATTTTCTAAAATCAGGGGGAAACTGCACAAAGGAAACAAGGAGCCCGTGTGGCATAAGAGCTAGGTGCTAGATTTCTAACCGAAAAGCCAAGAATGGAAGGCACCAGTGGCTATACAGGAGAAAGATGTAACTCTTTCCTTCTGTAAACTTTACAGCCTAAAACCCCATGGAGCGGTTTTATAGTCCTATTGGACTGCAATGGATGTCAAATGAACCGCATTCTAAAATAAAAGAAAATGGGATTGACTGGGATTTTGAATTACCAAAATGCTATAAGGATACGAACCACGTTCAAGCTCTTCTTGCCATTGTGCGCTTTGAGCTGTTTGCCGTCTTTGTGTGTGAGGTGCCATGGAGTTGGCTCGGATTCATAGCAATCCTCTGCACATCTGAGAGAAGGACTGGCCTACCCAATGCTCTCCTCACGTATGTGCTTCTGTTTAAATTTATGCTGCAGCCATTGTATGAATCCATTCCACTGACATCCTTCCTCTGTTTTCAGTGGTCTCTCTGGAGCAGGCTCTTTTCCTGCAGGGACTAACCCTGTCAGATACCAAGTCTATATTTTATGAAAGGCAATCTCACCATCCTTGTTTGGACTATACTTCTTCCAAGACTGAGTTGTTTGTTCTCCTGGTGATCAATGGCATATTTTGCATCTTCAATAACCCCATATGTCAGAGGCATATGTGCTTAATATGTGCTTCCTGATGAATTCTGCAGAGGGTCCTGAATAATAAGAAACTGGACTACTAGTCTCAGATAGTGGAACTGTGACAGAGTCATGGGATGATAATGAAGACTTCCAATGTGTTTGGTTTGCCTTTTGCTGGAGACCATCCAAAAATAGTTGTAGAAGCACCTTGAAAGCAAGATGCCAGAGGCTCAAGCCACAGTAGATTCAGAAGAGAACATGAAGCAAGGACAATCACTGCTGATGTCAGATGGATCTTGGCTGAAAGAAGAGAATACCAGAAAGATGCTCACTTATATTTTATTGATTATGTCTAAGACTTTGACTATGTGCAGCATAACATAGTCTTGAGAAGAATGGCAATTTCAGAACTTCATTGAACTCATGGAGAACTTATATATGGGTCAAGTGGCAGTTATTTGAACAGCACAAACATAATAGTCCCTGGATCAAAATCAAGAAAGATGTGCATCAGAGATGAACCTTCTGTTTGAATCTGTATGTGGAGCGAATCATCAGAGAAGTCTGATTATATGAAAAAAAATTGGCACCAGGATTAGAGGAAGATTTATAATATGCAAAGGACATACCTTTCTTAACACTTTGTAAATTTTAAAATTCAAAACAAAGTAGAAGGCATTAAGAAGTCCATCAGTGCAGAGTTTGGATTTCCAAAGTATAAAGCGATTGGTGAAAAGGAAATCTGCCATTGAATTAAATCAATGTGTACTTAAAATGTGGCACACTATTTATTTAACTTTCTTTGAAATCCCAACTTTGCATATAAGCACATCACATACTTTTTAATTTCGGTATGTCAATTGTGTTATTTTTCATGAATTGGGCATCATATGCTGCTCCAGCTTTCCATTAAAAAGGTCAGTACTGATTTCTATTTTATTGGGAGGATGGGAGAATATACATTTTGAGAAAGGGTCTACATATAAAAAATTATTCATTAGTTATTTCCTTAATTGCTTGATAATGGTACTAACATAATATATGTCACTATGTTTTGCTTTTTCCAAAGTAGATATATTGACTTGAATAGCTGGAAGAGATATCACATACCCACCCCAGAAACAAAATTGAAAAACATCAAGATATAAACTACAATATAACTATTAAATTGTCCAGGCGATCTTTACTCTGAACTATTTTTTTGTTATTTTCATATGTCTATTTCTTTCTCACATCCCAGTTCACTTTCCTCTCATCACTGTTTCAGGTAGGTTAGGCTACATGGTGAACATTTTATTTTCAGACTAACAGTGCACTATATTTTCTTTTGTAATTGTTTGACAAAAGCCTTAAATAATTATTCACAAAATAAAATTTTTGGCAACACTATAGGTATTATATATGACTACAACTGAAGATAAGATCATTTTCAAAGGTTTTACATGCTATTTAATTCAACCACCAATCAATTTCATAAATGCAAAAATTTGCCATCATAAGATTAAGCGAATTGTCTAAAGTCAGCAAGTGGCAGAATAAAATATCCAAAATCCAAGCTCACTGATTTGGGATTGATTTTGATTCAGAGAGACCCTCCAACTCTGAGACTCTAAATCTTTAGAGGTTATAAATTTTTCCAGAAGCAGGAAACATCATCTTTGTTTTATTGAGTGACTAGTGATTTCGAACCACTGACCATTCAACTAACAGAAGAGCACATAACCTGTAATCTATTATCCCAGTGCAGTATATTTATGCTAAGTATTTTAGTGGCAACTATAGTAGCAGACATTATGAAATACTGAAACACACATACACACACGATGCTTACTTCCTTCACAGCACTAAGTCAGAGCTAGAATCAGCTATGGTCTGCCCGTGTAGTCTAGGGTGCTGCCTATTTTACATGTCTCATTTTATCTAAAAATAGCCACAATCATTTATTTGCATAATGTTTATGGGAGAGCTGAGCCCCCATGTCCCACAAAGTCAGCAATGTTTACAATTTGACCCATTACAGTAAATTTATCCTAACCCTTTCAACAGAACATGAAATGGAAAAATCTATTCCTCCAAATCCTTGTATAAAATTATGCCAACGTTAGCAGACATTTCTGCTTAGACTTGAGAGAGACTGCAAAAGACATGGACTTGGATGGCGTGATGATTTTCCTTGCACCTTTCTGGTGGGTCCTTTTCTCTCTCTCCACTGTTACAGCAACTGGAGATAATAGCATGTATGTCACGTCCACGACAGAGATGATCCATTCTGCCATCAGCACCTAGTATTCCTTTTCTGTTTTCTCCCTAACCTGGTCTCTTTTTATAGAAATAGGCCACACCTATATCATAGCCACAGCAACTTGCTTGCTAGTCTTCCAAAAATACAGGGGCTTCCTCTCTTTAGAATCCTCACTCTTGGTGTTTCCTTTTTATCGCACTACTAGCATGTCAATATCCTGTTTCTCTTTAGAATTTTATTTAATTAAAACCTCTCAATGAATCTTTCCTTCTATTCTGCATAAAATGACAAGTCATCAACCTACTTCCCCACCACATTCTCTCATCTCTCTTCATGTTTTTGTCCCATCACACATCCTTTTGGCTAAACGAGGTATCATCTACACATTGAAAAATGCACTGCTTTTAAATTACCTCTTAAAATTTCTCTCCTTGATATTTATCTTTTCCATAATATAATTCAATTCAGTTTTTATTATTGTTACTTTTATTGTATATATTACATTCCATTGTCTCATTTAATGCACGCTTTTTTTAGGGCAAGTGATTATTTTTGGTTTTATTCATAGAGTATCTTCAGGGCTTTAAACAGGATCTTGACAAAGAATTTAATATGTGTTTTCTCACTTAATCTTTACATGGTAATGAGATCTGTAGTTTTTGTCACCACCTACAGAAGGTGAGATCCCTTACGCTGGTTATGTGCTATTGGCCACACCTAATGAGTAGAATTGCCATGACTTTAATTTAGGGGTTGTGAAATCAAAGAAGACAACCTTAATTATAATGCATGATTATCATCTCTACAGAATAAAGTCCAGGGAGAAGAGGTGGATATTCACATGATACTAGAGTGAGTAAATAAGTAAGTGTCTTCAAGCAATCATTCCATGTTGTCAAATCCTGGAAGAAAATGAAAGATCTTATAATGGAATGTAAAGAACAAAGAAGTTGAAAACATAAAAGTAACAAGGCTCATATGAAAAAAAATTTCATTTAAAATTGATAATGAGGAAAAGAAAGAGTATCAAGAACAGGGAATGAACTAAAGTTTGGGAAATTCCTGGTAAAATTAAAATGGGAAAATAATACAATAAATTGTTTAGGGAAATATGCAGGAGTCATTTTAAAGGACATATTAAACAGTGTACATTTATATATTACCTCAATGAAATAAGCATTCAAGTCTCACCGATGGGTATATATCTCTTCCGTATATACCTATGACAGAATATATTCCTATATATAATCCTGTAAGTGCCAGAAAAATAATTACTGCCTACTATCCACTTTGTACATAAAGTTTTTTATGTCATGCTTATTTTGAGCTATACTTCTAAACCTTATAGATTTCATCTTGGAATTTTTTTATGGCATCACTGCCTTGGTGGCAGAGGAAGCCCAGCCTTACTCTTGGAGAGCTGCTGCTGGATTTGAACCGTCAACCCTGAGGGCCGCAGTCCTGTACACAACCACTAGGCCACCAGGGCTCAGCTGCATCTTAGGAAATTTTGCTGCTATTGATAACTCTTTGTTTTTCTTTCAACAAGTCAAAACTGTGATATTTTTACCTATTTGAACCCTAATATGCCATATATTATAAATACTATGCTCATCCACTCTTATAAAGCTCATTAAATCTACATAATGCTATATATAATCTTTTAAGAGACATTTCATTCTATTTTTAATTTTGTTTGTTATTTTTCTAAGTATTGAAAAATGTTATGAAATTTCCAATTTCTTATTATTAAACAAATGTTCTTTGCATGCTTTGTGGCTATGTTTCTAGATATTCTAAGATTCTGTTTTGGTATAATGCTCATGTAGTATTTGATTATTGCTATTGTTAGGTGCCCGGAGTTGATTCCGATTCACAGTCCCCCCTGTGCAATAGAAAGTAACACTGCCCCCTGCTGACACTGCTGAAAGGTTGCTATGCTTGAACCCTTTGGTGTAACCTCTACGTCACTTCATCTTTGGTCTCCCTTTTTCCCAATACACTCACTCCACATTACCAAGCATGCTATCTTTCTACAGGTTCTAAACTGGCCTGATAACATGTCCAACATATGCAAGATAACACCTCAAGGTCCTCATTTTTAGTAATTATTTCAACTACCTTTCTTTCAACAGTGGTGACACAGTGGGCTGCATCTTGGGTTGCTAAGCAAAAGTTGAGCAGCTCAATTCACGAGCTCTTTTGTGGGAGAAAGATGAGTCTCTGTAAGCCCATAAATACGGACAGCCACAAGAACCCAACGACAACACAAAAGAGCTGTAAATCTCTTTCCTGTGCTATTATTAGGAGCCACCGTGGCCTCATGGGTTGCCTGCTAGTTTGCTAACCTCATTCCAACCCATTGGGGGAAGGTTTGGAACTACCAAATGCTCCACAGGAACTTCCACTCTGAACCCCACGAGACCGGTTCTCGCCTATTCTGGAGGGTCCGTCAGAGTCAGAGTCACCTCGGTGGCAGACAGTTTACAGTGCTACTGACAGTAGGAATTTACTTGAGGGCAGGGAGTTTGCTTCTTTTGTCATTTTTTCCAAGATAAATTTGGTCATGTTGTTAATACCTCAGGAGGTATTCAATATTCTTACCCAACAATAGAATTAAATACTTTGATTTTCCTTTATTCCTTTCTGTTCAGATTTGGGGGGGGGGGGCATTACTATCCTTTGGTGGGAGTGGGACAACCAAGCTTGCTCCTGGAAAGCTGCAGCTGTATTTGAACCGCCAACCCAGTAGGCCACAGTCCCACACACAACCACTACGCCACTGCGTCTGTTCAGCTTTTACATGCACATGGGTGGTTGAAAATACCATGACTTGGGTCAAGTGCACTTTAGTCCTCAAAGTGACATCTTTAACCTATAATATGATTAACGCTTTTTGCAATAGATTATTTGATAAAAAGCATTATTTGATTTCTTGAGACTGCTTCTATGGGTTTTGATAGTAGATAGAAGTAAAATGATTTCCTTGACAGCTAGAATCTTTTTTGTTTATTGTGATGCTGCACATTGGATCTTTATGTTGAATTGTAATTAATACTAAAGACTTTGTTCTTTGATCTCCAACAATAAGTGCTACAAATCCTTCTGGCCTTCAGTCAGCAAACTTTTCACATTTGCAGATTGCAGGTTGTTAATAAACCTTCCTTCAATGCTGATACCAGTATATGCTTAACATACAGATTGAATGTCATGGTTAAAGATATAAATTGGACACAATTGCTTGTGATTTATAATCATTCAGCATAACTTGATAGTTCAAACACTGTTTCTTAGTCTGTCAACCAGTAGCATATGGATAAATCAAATATGATGGAATCATCAGCATTTACAAAGTTATATGTGAAAAAAGGTCACTCCCCACAAGTCGATGCCAACTTATAGTCACCTGTGTGTTTTTTGAAACTCTGTGGAAGTGGAAAGCTTTATCTTTCTCCGGTTGAATGCATCTCCATTCTCAAAAAAACAATACTAAACATCTTCCTGGTAGTCTGCTTTAAGTTAACCTATGTCTACCATTTGCAAGGATACCTATTTTTCATGTAATCCTATGAACCTACCTTCAAAATTTGGGGCAGAATAAACTGCTTTTTAATTCCCTTTGAGAACATTATACTAGCATGTAATATTAATGATTTTCCCCATCATATCCATATTCTTTTAGGTCACCCTTTTGTGGGGGTGGAAAGATGAACAGCAAGTTATGTAAAATTGTTTAAATATGACTCTTTAACTGATGTTTTTGTATCTTTGTCTTAAGCTAGGTTCCCCCCAAAAAGAAAGGTTCTCAAGAAATAGAGAATAGAAGGAGAGAGAGAGAGAGAGAGAGAGACTGATAGATCTGTCCAGGTCCAGACAAGTACTATGCCATGAGGTCAGATGCTTACCCTGTGGAGGAAGATAGACCTAAGAGTGATGAAACACCATGGGTTAGTGAATGCGGAGCCAAATCCAGATTGTGCCTGAGGAGGTGAATGATTCCAAAGTCAGTAGGTTAGCTGGCGAGTTACTGATGCCTTCCAGGATTTCCAGGCAATGTGGCAGGCTATTGACTCCAGTGTGAAGAATTGAAGGTCATTGATCCAGATACAGGATTCAGAGACAACAGAAAACAATCAAGTGTTGTCACAGTGTTAACTTATATAAGTACACCAGAAACTTGAGGAAACAATCTTTCCATTGCAGCAAAGCTGTGACCATTCTGACCTCACTTTCTTACAAACACTTGGTTGTTCAGAGAAGATCAAAATATAGAATTGATTACAATGTGTTAGGTCACCTCTTGGGACATTAAAATCCTCAACTGCTAAACAACTGAGTATTCTAAATAGCCAAGATTATACAAAAGCTAACTATGACTACCTCTTACCAAACAATTGATTGGGACCATGCAGCTAGGTTGTCATAAACAGTGTTAGTAAATTCTACAATTTTCTTTTGTATAAGAGAGCCATCTCAGAAGCAAGAATAAATAATTTATAGACTGCCAAGGAAGAAAAGCCACTAATAGAACACATTTGAGGTGCCTGCCTGAAGAGGCTGAGACAGGAGTGATGGTGCCATGTTGAGACCAGTGGCACCAAAGAGAGGAATCACACGCTGAGATGTTGAATTTTAACAGGGAAGTAGGTGGACTTCCTGGCCCACAGAATGTCAGCAGGATAAAGGAATTCCATTACTGAAGGACATGGTTCAGGAAGACTTGCTGCTGACTAAAAAGAAACACTGCTTTCTGATTCTGGCTTATGAAAGCCTGATAACTCCTCTGATACAAATTCATAATCATGAGTATTATCTATGTGAGTTCTATGTGACCATGGGATAGGTTACTGACCCTGAAAGAGAAGTAGAGGACCATAGTGAAAAACTTGATGTCAGGAGTAGGATGAGTGGAGCTGGACTGACTTCTGGCTTATAAGGATTAGTCTTGAGAAGGACATTGTTTCCCCCAGATGAATGACAGTAGGTCATACATGGATCCCATGCCATTTTCAAAGCATAAATATGGATCTCGTCCAGTCCATGGTTAGTTAATGGTTTCCATATTTCTGAGTTGCTACATCATTTTGTTGAAACATTCCCATTTTTATTCCATACATTCTTAGAGCAATTTTGTTTTCCCTCCCCCTGTAATGTCTTTCATGCACCTTAGAGGTCTTCTTTCAGTTCCACTGGTTCTTGACCATATGCTACCTCTTGAAATGGGTGTCTTTTTGCTCCTGTGCCAATCCACTGCTCTGCTGTGTTTCAAAATCTGCTCTGCTGGCCACATCGGACTCACAGACAGTGCTGATTTATCAGATTTTCACTAGGGAAGTTAACAGATTACTTCAAGCCAGGATGTGAAAATAGTACACCTATAGTCCTCGGTCCACAACAGCATTCTCTTCAGCCATTAGTCATGATCTAAAGTTTCAGGCAAATGGTATCTTGACTTTTGCCTCCATGGGCTAGGGAGCCAGCACTGCTCTGCCTCTCAGTCTCATAATTCCTCTAACCCTAACCCTTCCGTCTCCTGGTATGCTTGCCTCCGCCCATCTCCACCTGGCTCCTTTTTCCAGTCCCTTCTCTGGGCCACAGCCGAATGTCTTTGGTGTCTGCCTCCACCAATACAAGCAGAAATCTTCAATGCATTCCATTTCCAATGGTCTTGGGACTTCTCTCTCTTCCAACTTTGATTGCTATAGCCAGGAAAGTGGCAACTGAAACAGAACTGTCTCCTCTATTAGTTTTGCACATGTTCTATTTGCGTAGTTGCCTTCAGTCATTTGACGGACATTTCAGAGGCGTGGATCCACACCAAACTCACCACCACTGAGTCCATTTCACCTCATAATCTCCCTATAGAAAAGGTAGAAGAGGACCCGCGTGTTGGAAAAATGTAACTTTTATAGGAGTAAATTACCTGTCTTTCTCCTGCTGAATTTGTAATTAAGAACCCAAAGCACAATCACCAAGCCACCAGGGCCCTCACTGGAGAAATGGATATAAAATCCATACAAATAACTTTTAAAAATCATTTTATTGCAGGCTCATACAACTCTTACCCATACATACGTCCACTGTGTGTCAAACACATTTGTGCATTCGTTGCCCTCATCATTCTCAAATGTTTGCTTTGTATTTAAGCCCTCAGTTTTGGCTCCACATTCTCCCCTCCCTCATGAACCCTTGATAATTTATTAATTATGACTTTGTTATATCTTACACTGCCCCATGTCTCCCTTCACCCACTTCCCCACTGTCCAGACCCCAGGGTGGAGGTTATATATAGACCCTCATATTTGGTTCCCTCTTTCTACCTCACCTTCCCCCATCTTCCCAGTATCATCACTTTCACCACTGCTTCTGAAGGGATTATCTGTCCTGGATTCTCTGTGTTTCCAGCTCCTATCTGTACCAGTGGGTATCCTCTGGTCTAGGAAATTTCTTACAAATAAATTTAACTCTATCACAAATGGCAAACAATTCTTTGTAGTCTTGTGACTCTGCATTTCACCAGTTAATTCTTCACTAATCTCTCTATTTGTTTTATCTTCTTTTGATGATCCCTGCATTGTTCAATATTTTGCCTTTGAATTCTTTATTGCTGCAACTTCAGACTTTAATTATATCCACAGTTGTTTTTAACTTCAGAAATTCAGAGTTTGTTCCTCCTTTTGATTTTTGGAACAGCAATTCCAGGTTGGTATATTAATTATATTAGTTTACTTTGTCTTCTTCAGATACTCTTTCACTCTTTCTACAATGAAACGTGCAATTTTAACATTTTGCATATGCATTATTTAATGTCACTTAATACACTGATGTTCTTCAAACTTCATACACTTCTGCTAATTTTCACTTCCTTCATCATTCCTGATAAAAGCTCATTGTTCCCTCTGCAATATTTCTTTTTACTTTTTTGGGGGGAGCATCACTGCCCTCTGGTGGTGATGGGAGCTACCCAGCGCTGCTCCTGAGTGCCACCACTGGATTTGAACTGCCAAGCCCACAGGCCACAGTCCTGCACTCAACCACTTACGCCACTGGGGCTCAACCACAATGTTTCTCTTTTATTCCTACTTACGCACACCACTCAAATACTAATAATTATTAGCTTCTATTCATTTGTCTGTTATAAATATTCTTAATTTTCTAGATTATTATATTTCCAATTTGTGTAGATGTCCTTAATAATGTCTTTAGTTTTGTGGTTGTAATCCTTTGCTTTTATACTCTGAGAAGTGTAACTGTTGCTGCTGTGATCAGAATTCCAAAGATCATTCTGGATTCTGTCTCATCTTATGTAAGCCTCCAGATGCACACTGACTTCTTATAAATAGTACAGAATATGTACCCAGAATTGGAATACTAGCCCAGTTCTCCCTAGAATTTTCTGCCTTATGGGAGAACAAGCAAACACACAAACAACATTATTGTTGTTCCAGTAAATAGCTTTCATTTCTTTGTCCACCAATGAATCTAGAGTGTCTAAACATCTGAGGAAGTTTTGAGTCACAATTTCTTTACAAGATGAGAAGAGACAGCTGTAAACATCAATTGATAATTACAACTTAGAAAGTATGAAACATGAACCTAAGAAATTAGAAGTAATCAAAAATGAATTAGAATGTATACAGATTGATATCTTAAAAGTCAATGAACTGAAATGGACTGGGATTAGCCTTGAAACAGAAAGTCATACAGTTTACTATGTTGGGAATGGCAAATTCCATGGAAATAGTATCACATCCATTATAAAAATGATATTTGAAGAACAGTCTTGCAGTCTAATATTATTCCTGATAGGATAATATCTATCCGTATACGAGAAAACACAGTCAATACAACTATTGTTCAAATTATTCAACAAGCACTAAAGCTAATGATGAAGAAATTAAATAATTTTATCAATATCTTCAGTGTGAAATTGATCAAACTAGAAATCAAGATGCATTGATAATAATTGGCAATTGAAATGGAAAAGTTGGAAATAAAGAAGGAACAGTATTTGCGAAATATGGCCATGGTGATATAAATTAATCTGAAAATTCCAATATAGAATGTTGCAGGAGCAGTGTGTTTTTTTCACTACAAATACCCTTTTCAATAATGTAAAAGGCCACTTGAAACAGACTTCTCTGGATGGACATTACAGAAAACAAATAGACTATCTTTGTGGAAAGAGACTATGACATTCTCAATCTCAGCAGTTAAAATGAGACTGGACCCTGCAGGAGAACAGGCCATACATAATCTGTTTATATATGTGCAGTTTATAGCTGAAGAAAATCAAAGCAAATCCACACAAGTCACAATATGACCCTGAGTATATCCCACATGAATTTTGAGAACACATTAAGATTAAATTTGACACATTTGAATACACAGAAAACATGACAAGCTGTGGAATTGCATCAAGAACACCAAATATGAAAAGGACAAAATATCATAGAAAGGAGAGTAATTTTTTTCTTAAAAAATCAAGGTGGAGGTTACTGGAGACTTCAAAACTTGTTCTTGATCACACAATAGCTAAAAAAAAATGATGATGTCAAAGAGCTGAGGAGACAAAGTAAAATGCTGTAATGATAAATGTATATACATAGTTATTTACAAAATGATATTTGAAGAACTGTCTTGTGGTCCAATGTTATTCCTGATAGGATAATATCTATCAGTATACAAGGAAATCCAGTCAATATAAATAGTGTACAAATTTATTCAAAAAGAACACACACAAAAAAAACACATTCAGCATATCTTTTTTGTTTTTGTTCTTGTTTTGGGGCATCACTGCCCTCTGGTGGCAGGGGGAGACCCAGCCTTGCTGCTGCTGGGTTTGAACCACCAAGCCAGTGGGCTGCAGTCCTGCACTCAACCACTACACCACCAGGGCTCAGCCCCATTCAGCATATGTTAAACAGAGAAAAAAACTGAAGAAACAATCAAGTTTCATGTCTCTAGTTGAATTACTGAAAAATCTCTGGGAAAACATTTAGTGTTGCATGAAGCATCAAAAGAACATGGACGTATGACACAGAATTACTCTACTGAAAAGAACTACTTTAGATTCAACCATTTTGGGAAGCAGCATGTAATTGAGAACCAGTGGAACTGAGGCAAGAAGTCTAACCTGAACTGAACTCATTGGGGAATAGGCTACAAGAATTGATGAATTGCCACCTGAAAAGCTTGAACAGACTGACGAAGCACTACAAGCACTTAATCATGTATGCCAAAATGGAACAAAGCTACTTAGCTAACTGGTAAGATGATACCAATATTTGAACCCACTTAAAATTAAATTGACTAACCTGATGCACAAATCGTAGAACAATATCATCGATACTATATCTATACAATTTTGGTGAAGATACCCCAAAATGGTTGCAGCCGTTCCTTGATGGGGAGCTGCCAGAAATTCAGGCTGACTAATAATAGGAGGTGGAAGAAGGGATATCATTACTAACATCACGTGGATCTTGACTAAAAGCAGAACGTAACAGAATGATGTCCATTTCTATTTCTTTAAGTATGCAAAGGCATTTGACTGTGTGAACCCTAACAAAATAGGGGTAGTTTGAAAAAGAATGGGAATTCCAGAACAATGCATTATGCTCATACAGAAATTGTACATGGAACAAGACAGAGTTGCAAGAAAAAAGGTACATGCCAGGGTGTGTAGAGAAAATAATGTAGGAAGCTGAATTATACAAAGAAGAATGCAGCATCAGGATTGGAAGAGGGCTTATGAAAGCTGAGAGCACTTGCTGCTGATGATCAAACATTGCAACTTTCAGCGTGAATTACCACTCGATTTAAAGTAAACCCAAACCTTCACAGCAGAATCCATTGGTTAAAAGCATGACAAATAGAGAGAATATTGCCATTGTCAAAGATTGCATGTGACTTGCAGCCACTATAAATGGTCCTGGAAGCAGCAATCAAGAGACTGGAGACACATTATATTGGATAAGCCTGCAATAACGGACCTCCTGGAAGCCTGCCGAAAGTGCTGGAAAGCCAGTCAGAGTACAGGGTAGCAACAATGAAATATACAGCTTCCCTCTAGTTCTTAAGTGATTCCTCCCTCCACTACCACTATCTGAATTCTACCTTTCAAATCTAGCTAGACCAGAGGAGGCACACTGGTACAGATAGGAACTGAAAACATGGGGAATCCAGAATAGATGATCCCTTTAGAACCATTGGTGAGAGTGGCGATACCAGGAGAGTGGAGAGAAGGTAGGGTATTAAGGGGGACTGATCATAAGAATCTACATGTGACCTCCTCCCAGGGGTATGAGCAAACAGGAAAGTGAGTAACAGGAGATATTTGAAAGTGTACAATATGGCAAAATAATAATAATTTATAAATTATCAAGGGTCCATGAGGGAGGGGTGAGCAGGGAGGGAGTAGAAAAGGGAGGAGGTGATACCAAGGGCTTAGGTAGAAAGAAAATGTTTTGAGAAGGATGCTGGCAACAAATGTACAAATGTGCTTTGCATGCAATAGATTTTTGTATGGTTTGTGATAACAGTTACATGAGCCCCCAAATAAAACGATTAAAAAGTGTTGGAAAGGATGTTTCTTTGAGTACCAAGGTTGCTCACAAGATATTTTGAATAGTCTCATAAGCATATGAAAGTTAGATACTGAATAAGCATGACTGCAGAATCATTGCATTGAAATTATCCTCCTGGCAAAGAATATTGAAAGTACTGTGGACTACCAAAAGAACAAACTCATCTGTCCTAGGAGAAGCACAGCTAGAATAATCCTTAGAAGCAAGCATGGTAAGACTTCATCTCACTTTCTTTGGACATGCTATTAGGAGAGAACATCCCTAGAAAAATATATCATACTGAGTAAAGTGGAGGGACCATGAGAATAAAGAAGAGCTTTGATAAGATGCATTGAGAGTGACAACCACCATGGGCTCAGACATAACAATTGGGAGGGAGGTGCAGGGCTGGGCAGTGTTTCCTTTGGTTCTACGGAGGGTCTCTGAGAGTGGGAACTGCTATGATGATTCCTGAAAAGAGAATCAAAACCAACATGAGCTTAATAAATGACCAAGAAAGAGAACTGTTTTCCCTTGTGTCTAATAATTCAATAGGAGATAGTTCTGGTGCTCCTTCCCTTATTCATTTGTGTGTTTTTGTCTTTTGGTTGGTGCTTTTGGAGTGGATTTACTTTATGTACATGGGTGCCTTTGTGTGAAGCATAGGTTTAAAAAAATACTGGTATAAATAAAAATTGTAGGGAAGAGAATATCTTAATTTCAGGGAGAATTTATGTTACCTCAATATGTCCAAAGGGAGCATTATCTGTTCTTAACCAGCTCAATCCAATTTCTATGAATGATGCTTTCTGAAGGATCTACTTTTTAAAGTAGGGCATGATTCTCAGAAGAAGGCAACTTCCTTTCTGATGCACTGTTGACTAGAGTGAGACTTGCAGTGTGACGTCCTGGTAGATTTCAATTTTCATGTATCGTCAAAGCTTTTTCCTGTCTTCTTTAACCTACACACTTCTCAAAATGCATGTTCAAATAGTCAGCAATCTACATGTATTACTTTGAATTTCAGTGTTTACTTAAATTATAGCTTAATCATTAAATATTATGTTCCTCAGTGACCTTAAAAAGATTTTTGATGCCCCACTATCTTGATCCCAATTCTACCTTACAAATCCCACTTGAACATAGAATGTACACTTATACAGATGACATCCCAGGGAATCTAGGACAAATGAACCCCTCAGGACCAATAATGAGCATTGCGATACCAGGAGGGTAAAGTAAAGGTCAGAGGAGAAAGGGAGAGTTGATCACAATGATCTACATATAACCCCCTGCCTGAGAGACAGACAACAGAAAATTGGGTGAAGGGAGAAATCAGACAGCGTAAGAAATGAAAAAATGATACTAATTTTAAATTATAAAGGATTCATGAGAGCAATGGGGAGGGAGGGGATACATGAGGAGCTGAAACCAAGGGCTTGAGTAGACAGAAATATTTTGAGAGAAATGGTTTACAAATGTGCTTGACACAATGGATGGATGAATGGATTGTGCTAAGAATTATATAAGCCCCCTATAAAATGATTATTTAAAGAAGTTTTTTTTTGAAACAGCTGTTTCCCAGATTTTCAGTTATCTTTGATAGAAATGCTGGTCCAAATAATCTAATCTGCCATTATGTGAAACACAAAATCTCTAGGAAAAATCTTCAGAAATTATTTAGATTTAAAAATAGAAATCACTTAAATATGTGACTGAACTATTTCCTATGACTCTAATGTGACATCAAAGTACATTGTATGGATCATTTTTTGAGATTATGTGACTTTGTGACCTAGCAAAACTCCAAAAAGCAAACTTACTGTCATTCAATCGTTTTTTGACCAACAGCGAGTGTAAAAGCCCGGGTTGAGCTGTGCCTGTGGGTTCGGCGAGACTGGAAGACCTCATCTTTCTCTTGTGTAGTGGCTGGTAGATTTGAACTGAGCATTTTGTGCTTAGCCGTCTAATGTGTACCTGCTCTACCACCATAGAATGTGGCCTCACAAGTATCTCCCAAATCCTGATAATGATACCTGTTCCAAGTTCTCGGGATCTCTTCTGAGATGGAGATGAGAAGGCATGTACTTACCTTGTGGAACACACAACCGACGCAAAAGAAGTGAGCACCTTCAAGAGAAGCTAGTTCACTGAAAATGTAGGAGGAACGTTCTCCCTCAACACTCATCAGAGGAGACTTGCTACTGGGGCCTGGCCGTCTGCTGACCCTGTGTGGGCTGACTCCTGCCGTCTTTATCATTTAAGTTCCAATAAGCCCTCAATACATCATTTGCACCCAGAAGGCATATTTTGTTTTGTGCTATCCACGATCCACAGAAGGATGCCTTCTCATGTAGATACTCTATAAATCAATCAAACTTCTAGTAAATTTAAGAGTAGAAACATTTTTAATGAAGAAATAATGATGCCAAATGTCCTGATGATATATCTTGGCATCTAACACTCTCATGTGTTTATCTGGCTTAGTCATTGTTTTGCTTATGTACATATTTAAACAAACCTTTTATTTCCTTGGAGACTTTTTTTATAGCATGGAGGTTCAGGGCACATGCCTGTGATGTTGACTCCTATTATTTCATAGTATATGCCCTGAATCTTAGAGCAGCATTTAATCATTATTCTGTTTTCAACTGGATAGCTCATAGATAGTTCAAACTCAAAATTTTAAAAGTAATTTCTCTCCTTTAATCACAAGCTACCCTATTGCTTCAGATATAAATGAATGGAATAACAATCACTGGAAGAAGAAACTCAGATGCTCCAATTTCTTCTTTTCCATCGAGTCTCTCCCTTCTGAATTACTATTGAATCTACCGACCTAGCTTCTTTATTGAAAAGTATCAATGCACAGGCTTTGTTCATACCCACACAAGATTCTAACATGGACAAAATGTGAGCAAGTTCATGACTGAATCTGAGGAATGTAACCAGACCTAGAATTACTATGTTCACAAGCTGAAGACAAAGACAGCTCAAGTACCTGACAGCCGAGACAGACCCCTCGACACAGTTGTTTTGGTGGTTAAAGTATTCAATAATACACTCCCAGCATCCAGCGTTTTTCTTTCCTTACTAAATGTATCTCTCAAATTGCATTGTGGAACAGGAATTTATGCTTCAGTTCATGAGACCAAGAACACCTAGACTCATCAACACAGAGGCAACGTTGGTGTCCTAAATTAAATTCTATAGTATTGCGATATTACTTTGTAATTTTCTGTTCAAAGTTAAATGTCTTTTGCTGTGTCCAGCTTCCAGATATCTTCCTAAATACTTCAAATTTTCTCTTGGGTTCTAATGAAAATGATACATTAAAAGTGAGGAGGTGTCAATACTGAGATTAGGATATAAAACACCGTGAATTCCATGTATCTGGTAGCTTTTTTCCTTTGGCTCTTCAATTTCTTGCTCTGATAAAGTTAGTTGCTCACAAAAGAAGCCATATGACAAAAAAGAGGATGAGGGCAGTTTCTCCGTAGGGAGAAACAGAGACCTCAAACTGAAAGCAATGAAGAACGGAATGCTGTTAACAAACAACTTAGACATTTTGAACGAGTCTCTTGCCCAAACAAGTCCTCAGGTGATTCTAGGATTGTATGAAGTGATAGCTAGGGTATTCAGATAGATTAGATCTTCATCCTTGAAGGACAGAAGCTATAAAATAATGTCTTATTTTAAGCCACTGTGTTTGGAGGTAATTTATTGCACAACAATGAGTAATTAATACACTTGATTGTAATTTCCTATGAAGAAGAAGAAAAAGGACATGCTTCACACTAAAACCCTAGCATCTATCTTACTTAAGTAAAATTAGGAAAGATAGAAGCCTCATTATCTTGATCTTTATTGAATTCCAAGAGGGAAAAATGGAACAGATAAATAATTAAAACATTTTTTAATTGTTTGCCTCAGACTAGATAGGGGTGGAAGGTTGTCAAGAAAAAGAATGAGAAACTAATGAAAACACTTGTTTCAGGTAAATGGAAGGAAAACTGCTTTTTGGGATCAAAGCTACTTATAAACGTATGTAGAGTCCATGAAATGATTTTTTTTTCACTTTGCTGAGTAATAGAATTGAGTTATAAATGCAAAAGTATTTTCCCAGTAGACTTTGGATTTGGCATAGCTTGAAACACAGAATGAAAAGAATTAGACATTTACTGAGGCAACGCAGTGGGAGGAAAGAAATGAAGCCAATAAGGCTAAAGAAGGACTATGAGAAGCAGACATCCTAGAGATGAATAAGAATGAGGTTGGATGCTTTGCTCATAAGTATATATCTATTTAAATATAAAACATATATATGCATGTGAAGTATAAATGTGTGTGCATGCTATATATGTGTCTAAAGTAAATATAAATGTGTATATACATATGTATATGTATGTGTGTATGGGTGTGTATGTATTTGCATGAATGTCCCAAATAACTAATACCTCTTTAGGGTAACTGATAAAAATATGGAAAGCATGTTCTCTTTAGAGAGAAAATTAATAATTATAAATAGTTAATTTGAAGATGGAGTTTCAAACTCCTTGTTACTACAGAGATAGAAAAATAGAAAACAATGCAAAGATTTTTTTTAAGGGCATTATTGGATTTCCGCGTAATGGGGAAGAGAAACGCTGATTTAGTGTTATGTCGATCTTTAGGGCGTGAAGAATCCTGGTGAGATAATGGTTAGATCTATTATGATGAGACTAGCTAAATGAGACATGCAGTAATACTTATGATGTCCTTATTGCTAACTGCTGCCAAGTGACTAATAGTCACCATGGATACAACAGATCAAAGCATGATCTGGTCCACTCCTATCAGCACAATTATTGCCATGTTCGAGCCCATTGTTGTAGCTATTGCAACAATCCATCTCATTAAGGGGTATCTGCTTTTCCATTAACCCTACTTTACCACGCATAATGTCCATTTCTAGGGACTGATTTCTCGTGTTAACATGCCAAAACTACTTGAGACAGCGTCTGGCCGTACTCCATAGTGCAGCGACTCTGGCTTCGGCTTCTGCTAGCGCTCTTCGATCATCCCTCCGGTGTCTCGCTGTCTCGTGGATCGAGGGGAATAAAATAGCGAGAGTCTCGGGGTCCAAATTTCAGCCTCACGCTTCACGTTGGTTGCATTCATGAGGAACCATATTATCTGATTCTGCGTGACTTTGGCCAGAGGAGGAGCAGATATAGAAGAATGAAATATGTAAAATAAGTTTGTTTCCCCTTTTCCTTGTAGAGTGTAGTGATGTTTTTAATGTATGTGGCTCCTCTAGCCTTAGTCTGTAGCTTTCACTAAAGACCGTTTCCTGATGGGTTTGGGGAGAATGAAGACATTCAGTTTTGTGAGAAGGGTTGATGGTGCTGTGTCGCTTTGATGTCTCAAAAAAGAATAGGTGCTGCCTTTCCAATTATTTGAATTTGAATTCAGCTTCCAAAACTGTTGGACAATATATTCTTTTTTTTAAAAGCACCCACTTTTGATATATATATATATATATTTCCAATGATATTGCTTGCCTCATACAGAGAACATGTACAATATTTCAACTACACATGGTTTGTGGCTTGATAATATACAATACTGTATATATACTATATGGGTACACACACACACTGTAGCATAGTACAATATTTGTACAATATTTCAACTACACATGGTTTGTGGCTTGATAATATACAATACTGTATATATACTATATGGGTACACACACACACACACACACACACAACCGGTAGCATAGTGATTGAGTGAGGGATTGCGGTCCACTGGCTTGGCAGTTCAAATCCAGCAGCAGTTCTCCAGGAGCAAGGCTGGGTCTCCCACTCCCACCATAGGACAGTGATACCTAAAAATAAAAATAAAAATAATAATAATAATAAAATATATATACTGTTTTCAATAACAATTTCACATAAAAATAAGATTAATCTAAATCCTGTAAATATGATTTTATTTATTTAAATATTTTATTTTATGTGCTCAATTTTAAAAACTCAAAAGTTTTTTATAAAGGTTGGTAAATATAATATCATTTTATTTACTTCTGAGGAAATATTTTTACTTCTTTTTCAGCTATTGAAATAATGACTTTCTTGTTTCCGACTTACCACTGTCAGCTTGAGTTCAGGTTTTCTCAAGACTGATATATATCAGGAATTCTATCAGAAGCCCTAAAAATTATGAGCTACATAGTACTGAGTGTCAAAAGGTTACAGCAACATGTCTACACCAGGCAAGAGGCCATTAGAAAGGGCACCCAGTTTTGTTCTCACAGCTGTTGTTCACTGACTTGAGTCGAGAAATGCTTAACAAAAGGAAAAATGAATGAAAACTCTCCCTGGGACTAGGCTGACAAAAGTGAGATCACCAAAGAGATGATGTAGGATTGCACCACTGAGAGCCATTAAGCGGTGTCAAGACTAAATCAATGGACCACATAATACCATGATTGTTTTTTTTTAGAAGGAAGTTTGAATAGAGTGAGGCAGAGAATTTATTTTTTTCAAATTTTAGGCATCACTGCCTCTGGTGGTCGTGGAAACTACCCGGCGCTGCTCCTGAGAGCCGCTGCTGGATTTGAACTGCCAAGCCCCCAGGCTGCAGTCCCGCACTCAACCACTTATGCCACTGGGGTTCAGCCCCAGAGAATATTTTCTGTGTAAAAATATGTACAATTAACATATACACGTCCAAAATTGATAGATCAGAAATAAAATGCCTAATGGTCATTATTTTTCTATTTGTATAAAACACAGTTAGACTTAATATATTTGTATTTGTAATTTAAGATATAGTATCAAACTTTGTGAGCAAATTTAAGGGAATATAGAAAAATTCCAGCAAGTTTTAGATTTAAATAATTTCAAATAATTTATGTAGCATTCTAAATAACATGTTTGGAATGTGAAAATCCTCCCTTGATTAGGAGGTATATAACCATTAACCCTTAAGGGTGGGATATCCATAACAAAAAAAAATGAAAACAAGCCCCACTACCATCATATTAATTCTGATTCATAATGACCTCATGGAGCAGGGTAGAACTGCCCCGGAGGGTTTCTGGGACTGGACTTGTTGACAAGTGTCTCTTCTTGCTCTCGAGGAGAGAAGCCAGCACTAACTCCTAGAAAACCAAGACTTTTTTGGAATTTGCATAGTGACTTCTTTTTAAAGGCTATGCTGTGAAAAAGGTGACAAAGAGGAACTGTGTAATGGAGACACTTGGCAAAAAGTCCTTCAGACAAGTTATTAAGATCATCATCAATATGTGAAGTCATGCTATCATGTACCTTAGGCATGACCTAAAAACAGAGTCATTCTCCCTGAAACATGTATTTTCCATCTCTCCACGCCAAAAATATAACTCAAACCCAAATTGAAGAGCTTTCTTAAAATATCTTTAACTACTACTACTTAAATCTCTACTGCATTATAGCCAGTATACTTTTACTGATGCTTCTAAAAAATTGCTTTTTTTCCACCAAGAGTTCCAATGGCACATAATTGACATACCATACAATGGGAGAGTTCAATCATTGAATTGCACCCAGGGGAAACTGTGCAGTCACCACCAAGCCCATCTGGGTCCCCAAAAGGAGCTGTACAATCACGATCAATTCCAGAACTCCTTACCCCCCGCCTATAAAAACCATCTTTGATAACTTTTATGATCATCTGTTTTGAATATTCATTCATGATATTGAAATATTTTTCTTTTTTTCATACCATCTTCTCTATTATTCTTTATTTTTCTCCCCCCACCCCCTGCAAATCTTAAAATGAGTGTGATGTGAGAGTTTGGATATTTTAAAATTTTCTGACACTCATAATTACGGAAAGAGAACACCTACTGTGCAGTTTTTTTCCTTCACTTTAGATTTTAATTTTAATTACAAAGTTTGTGAACTATCTAAAGACAAGTGAACAAACTTCTAAGGGTGAATGTGTAGATGTGCATTAATGTCTTAAAATTTAATTTGGAAGTGGTAAAATATTTTTATATGGTGAAGGGACTATTTATGTGCTAAATTTTTATTGTGATTTTATATTTTCCATTTACTAAATTTGTAAGAATATATAAAATAACATAAATAAAACTATTTATGAAATATAGAAATTAAATCTCTGATATTGAACTTCCCTTAATTGCTTGATAAGTAGATGGATGTGCTTGCAAAGTTGGTTTTTTTATTTTTGCATCATTGTCCTCTGGTGAGAGTAGGAGGCCCAGCCTTCTCCCGGAGAGCTGCTGCTGGATTTGAACTGCCAAGCCAGTGGGGCTCAGTCCAGCACTCAAACACTAGGACACCAGGGCTCAGCCTCTTGCAAAGTTTTATTAGCTTAAGTTGTGTTCTGAAACTCAGAGTCCATAACAAAAACATCAGAATTTATAGTGTTCTTTGTAACACACTGCTCTGATAAAATTGTTTTCGTGCTCTCCCATGAAGCACTGGTGTGATAATTATCATGATGATAACTGTGAAGGTGGTCGAAGTTTTTAGTAACATGAATTTCACCCATTGGGACCATATGGGACAGAGTTTAAGTCTTCATAGGTTTCTGATGCTGTAAGTTTTATCAGGACTTCTAGCCTTATTTCTCCCCTATTGAGGACCTTGTGGATGGAGATCTTATGGTTAGCAGCTCAACATCTAATCCATCATACCACCAGTCCTTTCTTTTGAGACATAGACAATTTTATTATACCCACTGCACTGATGAAGTTTTAAAAGAATGTATATATATCAATAGGTAAGTTTGCACAACTTATGTTGCAATTAAAGTTCTTTGATAACACATCCAAATTTGCTACATATTTTGCTATTTATCTATGTGAGTAATGCAGAATTTTAACGTGTTTGACTATTATCTGAAGAACTGGAGGCTTGAGTCCATTTGCGCCATCTTTTATGAAGATTCTGGTGCCCACCTTCAAAAATATTAGTTATTGAAAACTTCTGGCAAATACGAAATTTCCATGAGTCAGAATCTGATAATCTCTTGTTAAAAAAATAAAGGTTTTTTAAAACAGCTACTTTAAGTCATTTATTAGCAGGATTGCAACTTTCAATGAGAAACATCATGAAATTGAAAACATAGTTAATAAAGAGGAAAATGCAATGTGGTGAAATGGGAGCACAGAAGTGAGACAGGCAAATTCCATCAGAAAATTGAGTAATGTCATACACGATTTCCCATTTGAAGAACCTCTTGTAGGCAGTGATGTTATAAAACCACAGATATAAAGAAGTCACAGTTTGAACATCCACAAGAAAATTAGATTGTCTGGTTTGGTTGGAATATAGGGTGAGTAGTAAAGTAGGGTGGGAGTTAGACTTAGAAAATGCAAGTTATATTTCTTTTTGAAGTACTATAGATCATAGTAGTGTGTCTTGTATCTCTTTGTGGTAATGATATAGGAGGAATAGGCAAGAAAGAGATTTTATAAGACATTATAGGTAACAGTTAATAAAAATGATATGTAGGGTTAGAAGTAAATAAGTGTAAAGACAGAATTAAATTTACCAAACCTATTTGAGTTCCCTCCTTATGAGAAAATTGGCTCATATTTCTGAGATTCCCTTAAAATGAAGGATCAAAAGAAATATAAAGTTACTTAATACAAAGTAACTTTATGTTTTCTCCCCATAGATAGTGTAACAGAATAGAAGGACAAAATCAATGCCTCTGAGAGGTCTTCCTAATCCAAAAACGAAGCTCCTAAAATTTAGTTTACTTTTTTTTTTTCATCTAGTAAGGTGAAGTCCGTGGTGGATTAGTGAAATCATTTAACTTTGAAGCACATTAGCTAAAATATAGTTCTCTTGTTAGTTGTGATGATATCAATTCTGACTTCCAAGGTGCCTATTAGTGTTGGCTGCACTAATATGGAGGTGAACAAAAATTCCAGAAAATCCTAACTCTAACCCAACAGCATTCCAGGTCTTCCATCTGAGACAGATTTACATGTGTTTGAACCACCCACCCTTTGGTTAGTAGTTCTACTTACCCTACATTATACTAAGAATGACCATGATGTTCCTATTTAAAAATATAAGATCCTTGCAATACCATCTTTTCTACCAAAGATGAGAAAGACATAGATTTTTGCAGAAAACAAAATGAGGGTAACAAATGAGGGTAACTTGTTTTCCTTATGTGTTCATAGATAAAACTGAAATAAAGTGCCAACTTAATTTTAATATTCTATTGAATGATGATAAATAAGATTTCTACTTTAGATGATTCTCTACACAGATGATGGTCTACTGGTTCTTTTCCCATCTCTCTCTGTATAGGGCAGGGAAGAATGGCTTCTGTCAGTTTCTGAGACACTTTACTGGAGAAGACAGAGGCATTTTTCTTCCGTGGACTGGATGATGGCTGCAAGCCATTGACTGTGCTATTAGCAGTCTAATGAAAACCATTATGCCATGAAGGGTCCTCTCTATGTTAATGTTCAGACTGATTTGGAATATTTCCATTATGTAAATCAGTAATACCTATTTTTGAATTTGAATTATTGTGTTAACACTGAGGTATCAAGTTTTTGCGTAGTATTTGTTAGGATAGGTTGGGTATGCAACAGAGTTAGGGAAGAAAATATAAAAATATTTGTGTTGAAAGCCATATTTGGAAATTGATGAGGGTGAGTTTAGAAAATGTGGGAAGATAAAGAAAGAAGGAAATAAAACGCCTAGATTCCAGATAAATATGATTATGGCAACACAATCTTAACTTTAAGACACACAGAATAAAATAAATCCATTGTGAGAAATATTGATAGGCAAATAAAATGTATAACTAGGGTTTTAATGAGGGAGAGTCACTGTTTTCGGTATAATTTAAAATATAAATTATATTTGGAATTATGTGTGAATTTTTATAAAAATAGCAAAATAGATATCATCTGGGGTTAATCCCAACTTTACTTATTTCCTTGCATTTGAAATTTTGCATTCATTAAATTACCTTTTGGAAAATGACATGCTTTTAAGTGCAAAGGGATCCTAAAAGATTATCAGTTGACTTTCAAGACGTAATAGATTTCTGGAGAGCAGATAGAAATGTACCATTTGGAAGTCAGAAGAGACAGCAAATTAAAAATGTCAGAAGAGAGAATCATACTCCTAGAAGTGAGTTCTAAAGCAGGGTGTCTGGATGTAATAGGTGCTCTCTGGTCAGTTCTGAATCATAGCATCTCTATACAGCAAAGAGTGAAACACCTGCAGAGGCTAACTCATTCCTATATGTGTTGATATATTTAAGTCCATTGTTGTAGTCATAGTGTTGATCCATTTCATTGAGAGATGTCTTCTTTATTTAATGGCCTCAACTCTATTTTGCATATTATGCTTTTCTGAAAACTGGAAAAGGGCTACCATTCCAATAACATGCACAAAGTGCACAGGATAATGTCTCACCATACTCCTGTGAAACATTTTATCTGTATTTACTCCAAGATAGATTGGCTTATTCGTCCAGAAATCTATGATACTTTTAATACACTTTGCCAAAATCATAATTCAAATGCATCAATTTTTCTCTGGTCCTCCTTATTCATTGTCCAGCTTTCACATGAATATGAAGAGGCTGAAAACATCATGATTTGAGTCAAGGGCACTTTAGTTCTCAAAGTGGCAGCTTTGATATTTAGCTCTGTTTGCATAGGAAGACTAAGAAGAGACGTCATTTCTAAAATCACTAGTTTGAGTGTAAAGGTAATAAGAGTTAAAGCTGTGGCTTACTGAGCTTGAGAAACCTGAACAAATTGACTTCTCTACTTTTAATGTGCTTTCCTCTTACTTTCAATCCCAGTTTTCTCTTTATTGAAATGGCATTGACTCTGCTGGTTAAGTTCTTTTTTGTTAACCAAAAGATGTTCAAACTGATTAGTCAAACTTACTAGCAAGTCTGGAGAATAAAAGTTCTTTCTACTCACATAATTATTTCATCCAAGGACACGTTGACATCCAAGGACATTATTTTACCTGTTCAACAGGATTGCTGTGAGAGAGACCAGCACCCACCATCACCATCACCTGTAACATATATATACCTTACATTCTTGTTGTCAGGATGCCATTGGCTCATGTGACCAAAATTTTTGAGAAATTCATGACATTTTGTAAACAGGCTATAAATTCCATTGTTAATAGCATTTTAAATGTGTTCATCTTCATTCTGTCCCACAGATGTTAATTTAATATTATGTTAAGAGTATTTGTGCATTTGACCCCTCATATATGTATTGAAATATTATAAAAATGAGTTGGTAGGTCCACACTAATATATAAAGCATATCAATGAAATGAACAAATGTTGGTATATCATATCCATTCTTTCCTGAACTCCAAGAATAATAGAGATTCTTAATTGGTTTGTTTTTTCTAATTCCATTGCACAATGAGAGATTAGTAAGAAACATTCTTGAAATTTAGAAAAAACATAAAAAGAATCATTAAGTTAATGTGATCCTTAAAGAGCCAGCACATATGATAAATGTCTTGCTTGGACCACTGCCGGTACTCCTGTTTTGTTGTTCCCTTTTGTTCTTGCCCTTATACATCCATCCTCCTGAAAGAAGTGAAAGACTTTTGTATATCATGAAACACACTATATATCTATCCTTAAATGACTCAAAAGATTCAATTCCATTTAAAAAATACTTTTGACAATAGTTTACAAAACTTATATAATTTGTTTCTTGATTATGACTCTGACCTTGATGCATACTATGTCTTCCCAATTAGATTTCACCCATACTTTTGTTTCAGTTCCAAGAACACAGTTGCATTCATTACTAGCAAAACCCTTGTGCTTTCTGTCTTCTGCCTGGAAAACTTTGCACCTGGATGTTAGCAGCATTGCCATATTCTTGTAATTCAGTTGGTTTTGCCAGTTAAAAAATCAACTAGAGTTTACATCACATTCTTCACACCCCCATTTTCTCAATCATGATCAAAATCATCACATCACTCTTGTATTGTCCCAGCAAGTAGCCTTTGAAATTATCTCACTCATATGGGCAAGCTCCTAGAGCATAGGAATTTTGCTAATCTTTTCAATGGAGTATTTCTAAATCTAGAAAAATTAATTCTTAAATGCTAAAAGAACAATATACACTTGTTTAATGACTGATTAAGGAAATGTGGCTAAAAGAACACTGTGGTACAGTGCCTTATTTCATAAGGCACTTCTAGCCATAGTCTTTGTAACTCTCACAAATGACCGGTTAGTCCGTGTTTATACACTGGGCTGCTAGCTGCAAGATCAGCAGAGTGAAATCATCAACTACCTCAGAATAGAAAGAGTTAGATTCTTGAAAACCCAGAAAAGCAGTTCAACCCTGCGAGTTGGAATCAGCTTGAGAGCCATGGGACTGAGGGGGATTGGCCAGTTTGCCATCTCACTAGGTTTAAAATGTGACATCTTGGGCTGAGCCCTGGTGGTGCAGTGGTTGTGTGTGGGTTGACGGTTCAAATCCAGCAGCAGCTCTTCAGGAGCAAAGCTGGGTTTCCCACTCCCACCAGGGAAGTGATGCCACAAATAACAAAATATGCGACATCTCAGAATCAAGAGGAAGGATCCAACTACCATATTAGGGTTTGTAACACAGTCGAGGTGTCAGGTCAGTGGGGCCACCCTCTTGAAGTTATGCTATTTGCTTTTCTGATTTTTGCTATATGTAAACCAGGATTGATGACTCTATAGGGACAGCAGTATAATAATATATTTGTTGGGGGAGTATATTTACAGTGAGGGTGGGGTGGGATGGGGAGGCAGAGGGTAAAAAGGAGATAAATGTCAAGGAATCCAGGGGGGAAATGTTTGGAAGCTGATTGTGGTAGCAATTGTACAGCACTGCTTGATGAAATTGAAATAACAAGTGGTATGATATGTGTAATAACTCCCAATTTATAAATTTAAAAAGAAAGGAAGAATAGCCAGAAATGGAGCACATCTATTAGACCCTCGAATTCTTATGTGTTGATGCCTCCATTCCACAGAGAGAGAATGCTGTTCACCAGATGTGAAAGCAAAGTGGTGGTCATAGGACAGCAGTAAAAGAACAAGAAATGGAGCAGAAGTCTCCCCACATACAGTGAGGAGCAGTAGCAGGATAGCTGCTTGCAAACAGGAGTGCTTCCAGGCACGTTAGTGGGTTTTACTAACTCTTGGATCTAGACTAGAGCACCTTTGTGCTCTATTCTGAAGCTTATGCTAGAGTGGCACAACCTTTAGGCATTTATTGCTTGTGGTAAAGCAGTGGTTTTCAAGGTTCCTAATGCAATGACTCTCTGATATCATTCCTCCTGTTGTGGTGACCCCCACCATTGGAAATCTGTGTTTTCTGATGATAGTAGGCGATCCCTGTGAAAGGGTCATTCAACCCTCAAAGGGGTTGCAAAGCACAGGTGAAGAACCACTGCTGCTAAAGGAAGAGGTCAGGGGATCGTGTGAGTGAACGAGCCAGGACCCTAGAGAGGCACATTGCCAGGCAAGGCTGAAAAGATATGGTCTGGATAGGAATAACTGCATCTCCAGCATTTTGCTACTGAATCTGAGCATATTAACTTCACTCATAAGTCTTCTATCGTGAGAATGGTCTGTGAGTTCTGTGTACTCATTGCAGTGGATTATTGAAACCAGCATAGAAGTGGGGGGTCTCTTGAGTGGGTCAGATAAAATCAGAATGTGGGAGAGTGCAGGCATACCTGACCTCTATATTATAGGAATTGGTAATGGGTTGGTGTGCAATTCAATTTTCCTTCCACCTTGAGAAGTAAAAGGAGATCAAATACGACCTCTGTGCCATTGTTGTAAATGTGTGTGTATATGTAAAAATAGGCAGACTAACATGAAAATATGGATCATTTCTAGATTTATATCTCAATTCATAAAGTTAAGATCTTTGTTCCAACAGTATCACATTAAATAAATTTTAAAAAGAAAGAAAGAAAAGCTATTCAATGGTATCTGAGATGGGGTGGAGCTACGTTCTCACCTTTCCTGGGTTGATGTGTATTGTAGAATCACAGCAATTTAAATAACATAAGGTGAAGAAAAGAAAACTACAGGACAATATCTCTTATGCATAGAAATGCAAAAATCATCAACTAAATACTAATGAAGTGAATCTGGCAGAGTATAAAAATAGTCATACATCATAATCAAGTAAAATCCTTCCATCAATATTGGGATGGTTCATCATTCGAAAATCAGTCAGTACAATGTATTATAACAACGTAACACAAGAAAAGACCCACAGAAATCACTCTATCATTTTGAAAAAAAAAGATGAAATATCTAGAAGAACCATAGTCCTGATTTTTGTTCCTTTCAACAGAAGATATTGGCTTTTCTGATTAATCTGGGTAAGAACGTGAGTGATGATCATGATTAGATCATGTATTTCAGCAGTAAGAATTTAACATAATTAATTATGATAGCAAGTCTGATGCAATAAAATCAGCCATCTCAGCAGCAGGGAAGAGTGAATTAATACTAACACAAGAGAAAGGTCAGGAGGTGTCTCCTTTGCATCCCCAGATACCTATGCCTTGAACTTCCATGATGTCTGAGACAGCACAGCGGAGCATCAAGAACTATAGCATGAGACAAAACATTGCACTTCCAAGTCCATGGAGTGAACTGGTGTGTTTGGGGGCATGTGGACCTGGGTGCCTCTGACAGTTCACTGGGGGAGCTGACTTTTGCTGACCTACTCAGCTAGATCAGAATTCCTCTATTTTGCCTTACAGTGGAGTGGCCTGCCTTAGGGGACATATATTGGCAGCTTTAAAAGAGTATTTAGTGTATTACATTTACAGGGAAGAATCCAGGTCTATGCAGATGGAGGAGAAGGGATTGTCCTGATTGAATAACTGTACTTTAAGCATTTATAACCAATTAACTTTCCTAATAAGCTTCACAATTGTGATTTTTGCCTGTGAATTTTGTGTGGCCAGTGTAAATGATTTATTGAACTCAGTGGAAAGCTAGAGAGTACTATGGGAGGCAAAGCAATGAACCTAGAGAGAACTATGGGAGGCATGAGAAGCGGTAGCTAGGTCTGTGACTGGGGCATATGTCACCACTGTCCTGTAGCCACCTGCGAACCAGACGAGGCGAGAAGTTGTCTTCCAATGTGGTTTTCCTAAGCTCTCTGTGAGAACTCTAAAGAAAATTGGAATAAAAGAAATCCTCAATAAGATTCTGGGGATGTATAAAACGTCAATGACCACCATTACACTTCCTGGAGAAAGACTCTAAGATTTCCCCTGGGAAATACAGAAGAGAAACATACCCTGATCCACCACTTTTATTCAACTCTGCATTAAAAGTTGTAGCCAGAGCACTGCAGTAAGAAAGATCCAATCAAGGACACCAATATTAAAGAGAAGAAAAGTTATAGCTAATGGTACCTGATATGCTCCTATGTAGGGTTAATCCAAAATCCAATGAGTGTTGATATTAGGGTGTGAATTTGTATATTTATGGATTTTTAGAAAGCATGTTTATATCTGCCTCTGTAGTCAGTGGATGATTGAAGATCAGCTCTTTCAATAAAATACTTGTTTCTGTGATAGGGATTAAAAGAGGTAGTCTTAGACAATTTTCTCGAAGACACAGAGTAACCCTAAGTCTGACTATGAAGACAATTTAAGAAAATGAAAAACTGAAGCAGTGAGGAAAAGGCCAGGAAAATTGTACCAAGAAGTATTTGTCCTCAGCAACAACAATGCACCTGCTTATTCTTTGAGGATATCAATAGCTGTCCTACCGGAAGCTCAGGGAGAAACCTTACTCCATCTAGTAGATAGTCCTGATTGGCCCCTTCAAACTTCTTTCTGCTCCTCACAGATTTAAAAGAAATGAAATTTAAATCTGTCATATATGTCAAACTTGCCATTTTGACATGGTCCAAACAAAGAATGCACAATTATTCTATTATTCTGGTAGTTGCTACAGAGATGGAAAGTATTGATTTAGATGAAAGGTATAATGAGAAAAAATAGCTTCCTATTTCAATATTACTGTTTAATACAATTTTATGATTTGGTAGCACTATTTTTATTCGCTTGCATATAAAGAAAATGCCAGAGCCATGACATGAACAATACAATAGGATTTCTACACTAACAAGGAGAAATCTGAAAGTAATACTCATTAAATGATTCCACTTATAATAGAATTTCAGAGAATAAGATACCTAAGATTAAATCTTACCAGGGTCGCGGAGGACATAAACAATGGAGATAATCAAATATTGTTAAAATATACTTTAGAAGACTTAAAAATGTAAATGTGTTCTTTGCCGAAGAATTAGAATGCTTAATACTGTTAAGATGCTAATGTTACCCAGGGAAACATGCAGATTCAAGAGAATTCAGATGAGAATCCCTTGTCTTCACAAAAATCAACTTGATATTGGATGTCAATAGCCCCTAAATGTGTAAGGCAATGTTGAAAGAGAAGAAAAAATTGAGAAAATTGACAAAGGAAGTTGCCACCTAAAGGAAACATGTACCCAACAAGAACCTAATGAATACACAAGCTGAAAAAGACAACTAAGAGAATCATAAAGTAGCAAGGCATTTTTAAACAAAGAGAACATTCAAATTGATATGAAATGCTTAGTAAGATATTCAGCATTATGAACCACTGTAGAGATATAAACCAAAAGCACACCTATATGTTATTTCACTCACACTTGGATGATGCGATAAAAAAAATGGCAATTTCTAAAAGAAAGCATATACTGGCAAGGATTTGGAAGACTTGGAATCCTGAATCATTAGTGATGGGAATGCAAAATGATCGCAGATATTGTTGAAAGTAATTTGAATATTCTTCAATGAGAACTGAAAACGGTATTACTATATGACCCATGGTGGCAGTCACCTAATCTGGTGTCAATTTGAGGATTAAGAGTGTAGGCGTGGAGTCTAGCCTGTCAAACTGGAGATAGCCAATGAGGCCTCTGTGTGGGCATGGTTTTCTCCTGCAAATTCTGGGAAATGTAATTCTTTTCTGGAGGAGGAAACCTGTGTCTCTTAGTTCACTTTCTTGGAGACTTTCTACTGACAATACTCACTTGGAGACCATCTCTCGAATCACTCCCTGGGAGACATTGCAGCTGACAAGACACATAACAGCAATGTTGACAGACCCAAAGCCTTAGAAACTGGAGGAGCCATGGGGAGACCCTGCCAGTGCTGAGATGCTTCTAACACCACTGGAGACACAAAACTCTGTACCTACTGGTCGGTGATTGTTCTGGTGCCATTGCATGTCCTTCATGAATCTGAAGAGAACTAATGGGTTGTTATCGGACATGTGGGCTAATATCAGACTCATGACCTTGAAATGGACTGGGCTGGAATGATTTCTTAATGTATAGTTGCTCTTGCATGCACATTGATGTGTTTTTGATTTTGTTTCTTTAGTCTACCACAACTAACACACTCAGCAATTCAAATCCTAGATATATCAAACTACCCAGAGTACTTGAAACCAGAGATTCAAAATGAGGGTCATTTATAAATTTGTATTGTACCCTATTCAGAATAGACATTCATAACAGAAACATAGGAAGTGCTTATCTATGAATGGGTAAACAAAATGTGATACATAAATACAATGGAAAACTACTCACCCCATGGAGTAATCAAGTCTTTGTTTATACTACATCATGGAGTGAGTTTGAAGACATTGTTGAGCAAACTACACCAACTACTAATGGAAAATATTGAAAGATACACTTATATTTAAAAATACAAGAGAAGCTCATTGTATAAGAAAATATTTTTTCTGTAGTTGGTTATTAGAGATTAAAGGGAGGAAGGAAAAGGGGTGACTATTGTTGAAGGAAAAATTAGAATGATTAAGTGAAAAGTTGTAAATCCAATTATTGCACATGCTGTCAAGAAGTTATACAACTACAAAAAGTTGAATTGGGAAGATTTACATATAGTTACACATATAGTGATGTTGCACATATAGTTACAACAATGAAGAGAGCAGCTCCGGAGGCTACTTATGTACTACTGAATACCATGTGGTATTTGATTCTGGTTTTGTAGGTCCATGGTTTTATGTTACATCAAAATTAATTGACCATATCTTGTTTAGACTCTTTTGATGTGCCTCCTAATTCATTAATCCTGTCTGGGAGTCTTAAAAGCTTGGGCATGACTAAACAAGGAACAATAAATTTTCTGTATTTATCTGGAACAGCAGAGTCAATAATAGGAAATGGATATTGAAATTGTCCCTAATTGTCTCAAGAACAAGTATCTTTAGCCAGTAAACCAGGTTGATTTGATGGCCAGGTGTCATAACAAAAAATTTGATTAAAAACTACTTTGAGGTATCTTCATCAAAAAGGAATAAATGGAGAACAGAATCTAAAATCCAATGGGCTCCAGTATTTATAGAACCATAGGCAATGGAAGAAGCCCTGAAATCATTTTTAAACCTTAAGCCAAAATTATTTCCTTAAGTCATCTTAAAACCAAACGATAGTTCAGCCTAATTAATAAAAATGTGTGTCTTGAACATCATGCTTCCTAAAAGAACTACATATTTGAGTTATTGAAAGCAAAGTGATTAGATAAGAACCTTAGAGAACAGTGTTTATGTTCATGAAGGAGGACCAACTCAGAAAAGGATAATGAAAATGCATAGGAAAAAGAAAAATTCAATGTCATTACATTGTAGATATAGAAACTTGGACTTCTGCATATTTTGCTGAATATATGAGAAGCAGTCATAATAGCGAATTTCAATTAAGGAAAATAAAACAACTAAAGATGTCAACAGGGCTGAGCCCCGGTGGCGTAGTGGTTGTGCGCTGGACTGCGGCCCACTGGGACGGAGGTTCAATTCCAGCAGTGGGGCTGGGCCTCCTACTCCCACCACCGGAGAGCAGTGATGCCTCCCCCACCAAAAAAAAGATGTGAACAAAATTGCCATCAAACATATCACATATAAAAGTTCCTGCCATCAATTCATCTTTGAAATGTGCAGTCTTGCTCTTCCAGAGATTTCACATGTGCTCTTTCCTCTTGAAACTCTTCAGAGTGCTTTGTTTTAGGCTTTCCTCATCTCTCTCTATTTACTACATAGGTAATACCTTTTAAATATTATTTCTATTTATATACAATTAAATATCAGTGGAAATCACTCAGTGATAATTTACCTGCTTATTCATATATGTGTGTTTAGTGGTATCCTAAAACAAGTCGTATGTAAAATGGTGGGTGTGGCCGTGACTCAATACAAAATGATATTGTAAATCATATTAATGACTTTTTACATATGTTCTCTGGCTACTTTCATGTTGGAATCTTTGAGTGTTGCAAAGGGTTAATGTGCTCAGTTGCTAACTGAGAGATGAGAGGGTAGTATTCAGCTAGGAGCATCTCAGGAGAAGGAACTAGCATCCTAGCTCTGAAAAATCAGCTACCCCAAACCTCCAGAGCACAGTTGTAAGGGGGCCCCCATGAGTTAGGATCTAGTTGATGGTAAATAATCCTATATAGTTTTACTATAATAATAAGTTTGGTGAAACAAAAACTGGAATGTTCCTATGCCAAAAGTAGTTACCATTTAATCATCTTGGAGAAGTTCTCATGACTTCTGCTTTTATACTGTGCTGCTTTGTAGAACTTGATAAATGCAAACCTCAAACAACTTTCCTGTGATAGTTGTATAAAGACATGCCTTTATATAACAGTATCTTTTCTTATATAATATGAATATTATCTTCAAACGATCTTATTAACTTTTTAACATCAGTGGATTAGACAAATAGGCATTCCTTTGTTTTGATTTGTTTATTAATAAAAATTTGTATTGATATACTAACTTTCATAGCACGAAGCCAGTAAACCACAGAATAAATTAGTAGATTGTACTATTTTAATGTTCCTAAAAAATAACTAGCGACTCAAGAGGTGTAAAAATGATTGCCATTTCTAACTAACTTTATTACTGTGCTTCACACAGCTTTCGTAAATAGTATAATTTTAGTACATAGTATCTTGACTTGGAGCACACACAGTTCAAAAGTTATACATCACAAAGTCGTAGCTTATGATTTTTAATTAAAATGAAAGGTTATTGTTTTATATAATAGGCTTATTACTAATTGACTAACGTCATTGTTCATGGGTTATAAGTAGAGCTCACATATATCAAGGAAAATTTTACCTTTTGAAAAATATAGCAGATGAATGACTGCTCTTATAGACCCTATTTCCAAACTATATATGCAGATGACGAATATGTAGATTATGTGGTAAAGCCTCCATATACATAAAAATCTTCATATTCCTTCAAAAAGGAATTTGTCTTCGAGTTGAGGCCTTTTTCTATCCCATAAAGATCAAACTAACTTTACCAAAGAGTTTATAAAATAAAAAAAATTTTCCTGTAAGATTGCTGGCTTTTGGCCCCTCCAAAACATGAACTATGTCTTAGGAGTAGAAAAACAATGATGGAAAATACTATATTTTTTATAATGTTGATAATAATTCTTCAGTGGTCATTCATCTCTCCTCAAAACTAAATGGCTACTTTTTTTCCTACATAGAGGAACCTACAATACATAGTGCATAAATCTCAGAAATATTAATACAACACTAAAGGATTTATAGAACTCTCTTCTAAGAGAATGATTCCATATTATTATATTTGATTTCGCTCCTAAGAATCCTTGTGGATCTCTCCAGATCCCCATTTCCACTGTTCTCTAAAAGTCAAAAGATTCATTCTCTTAGTAGTATATAACTATTGAAAAACGGTGTAGCAAAATAGTTATTAATAGCCTGCTCTTCAGTATATATGTGATCCAGCATGGCTTTGAGATATGTGAGCAATATAACTTGAAAGCAATGACCCAAACCTCTGTCAATTTTCTGTCATACACAATGAGGATAATAATAAAATCTATAACACACTCGTAAGTGAGAATTAATGGCACCTAGGTGAATCTATTAGGCATTCTGTGGTTTAATTGGGCTCTGAACTGGGCTGCTAATCACAAGATTGGTGAGGTTTTATCTCACTGCCTCCTCCACAAAGGAAAGATGCAGTTTTCTACTCTTTCGCCTTTGAAACCCACAGTTGAAGTTACACTTTAACTGAAGTTTTACATGAACTACAGAATCCCTGAAGGTCCGAATCAACTCAAGGATAGTGAATTTTTGGTCCATGTGATTCAATAGTATCCTTCACACCTATGAAAGTGACCCGAGTTTGCTTCCCGGTGAATGTACCACATGCACAGCCACTCCCCATTTATAGTAGAGACTTACGTGTTACCATCATGTTTAACAGGTTCAAGTTGAGCTTCCAGACCAAGATCACCTGGAAAAAAGATCTTAGAATCTATTTTGTGAGAGAAGCTAAGGAAAAGTCCATGACCACAAATGTCTGACTCAGAGCCAAAGATGCAATAGGAAGTATCTGAGCACCATATTGTTCCATTGTTCACTTTGAGATGATTGACTATTGTCCCCATAGTCTCCCTCCTTTTCCTCGTCCATCTTCTCTGCAACCTCAAACAATTGACACTTTTGCTACACTTTCAACTGAGAAAGTAGGATCGCATCCATAAAACCAATACCCACCACTTTTGTTACAACTTCTATCATGTTTCAGTGGACAAGTTGTCCTCCTAGCCCAAGCTCCTCTTCTTTCTTTCCTGAACTTTCTAAGCCTTCCTGTAGGGTGCTATTCATGGTCTAGTCAACTGCTCTTTTCATAACATAAAAATATTTTCTCATTAAAAGTAAATCATGGTGCATAAGATGCTTGCTGTTTAATTGATTTTGCATGGATGCAGCTTTTGGCTTCACTTGCCACTTTAGGTCTTTGATAGTTGAATGATTATATAGATAGTCATTACTGGAGTTGGACTCAAACCTGCCAATTAACTGGCAGCTTGGAGATATGTCCCGAGAGTGAGGAACTCAGAGAACTGCCTCTCTCTGTGTGTTACTTGGCCTTTGTGCTTTGCTGGCACTCTGCCAGTTTCAGGGAGTGGTCCGCTGTGGGCTACCAGACACTGAGAGCTGCTGGTGTTCACCATCTTTCCGTTTACTAGAGATCCATGTAACACTGCACTCATTAGCCTGTGATCGTCCTGCTTCCCTGTTCGTTGTCCAGTGTTACTGACACGACATAGGCTATGTCAGTCTGAAGAAGAACTTCTGGACCACCATTGAACTTGTGAACTCGAGTTGTACAGGACTGCGATGCCATCTTAACATAGAATTACTTCTTGATATAAAGCTCTTTCTTATAGATAGCCTGTATGTTTCATGGCGTTAGTAAGAGTGCTAGCCTCCCTCAAGGTGTGTTCATCTTTCAAACTCTAGCAATGACTTAACATATGCCAGGGAATGAGTAATTTGAGGAGGTGGGAATGAGTCTTTCCCCCCCCCAAACAAATAATGTATTGAATCTTTACTCTATAAAGAATATTAAAATATTTTGACTATTATATGCTTAACAATGGTTTTTGCTTAACAAGGCAAAACAAAAAAATAAACAAGCGAATTATTATCCTCTCTTTCCTTGGCCACAGCTATAGTTGTCCCACAGAGGAAAAAACATAATTACACATGAAAGGGATCCAAACACTTACCATCAAGAAACATTCTATAATACATTTTTTAAATAAAGGGGAAGTATAAAAGCCAAAGGAAATATGTTTTTTTAATTGAAATATCAATCTGTCTGATAATTATATATTGAGATAGTACTTATTGCAGTAATTGTATACTTAGGACTTGAAAACTCTATGCCATGTTATATTTTAATTCTATGTACTTTATTTCTGTTTTTTCCTGTCCAGCCCTCCCACACTCTATGACATCTGTGGGGATTATAAAATTGCAAATGCCAGATGGTAGTATGATCATTAAATTCAAACCAATTCCATTTTTGTTTCAATCATGAACAAAATGATCACACTTATAAATGTTCCTTTCTAGGTTATTGTTTTCTGTTACATAAGAACAAGGAGTTAAACTTGTAAAACAGTTATCTTAGATTATAATGTTGTTTTCTCTGCTAAACTCACCTTTGAAGTTTATAAGTATGATTGGTTAAAACTCTTTGGACATTATAATATTTAATCCACTAAAATCCACTTCTACTCAGTAAATTCTAATTCATGACAACCTTCTATAGCAGAGTAGAATTATCTCCTTACATGTCCAGTGTTCTGAATAATTACAAGAACAGAGATAGAAATAATAATCTATATATTGGACATAAATGTTTGGGCAAATGCACTATATTTTAAATAATGTATTGCACAAATAATTTAGATGGGTTTTCATGCTAAAGGAGGAGGAGGAGGAGGAGGAGGAGAAGAAGAAAAAGAAAAAAGATGAATAGGCATTAAGGAAAATATTGTTCCTGTTTTTTAGAAGAAAGCATTTATCCATGATTATTATTGTTTTGATATATTTGTGTGATTAATAACACTTTTGTTTATGTCAGCATTCATCATTAATTTGGAATTTCTCTCTGTACATATGTGAAATAGAGTGTGGTCTTCTTGAAAATAAAAATAAATATAAAACAGAAGCATAATTCTAAGCATTTAAACCAGCCAAAGAAGGAAACAGACTCACAATTTCTGCATCAATTCCAACTCATAGTTGATCCTCCAGGACAGAGTAGATCTTTCTCCTGTGAATTTCTAAGGCTGGAGATCTTTACATGAGCAAAAATCCTCAAACTTCTCTAGTGCAGTTGGCTGCCCAAAGCAGAACCCAGAGCACTAACAGGGTTCCCATGTGAGCACTAGGAAATCTAATTTCCAAAGCAACAACTTGGGAGTCACTGTGTTTCAATGCCTATCAAATGGGAATAAGTTGATTTACAGTGCTCTTCCAGTAATGCAATATTTTAAATAAAGTGTAACATACGATAATCCAGGAAAAATGTTCAAGTGACTTATAATACTAGTTGAGTAATGGGTTCCAACATAGCATTGCATTTTTAAAATACACTTTATTGTGATTTGGGGAAAAGTTTGCATAACAAATTGGTAGCCTAATCAATAATTCATACCCATTCTGTTTAAAGATATTGAGAGCAATGCCCTACAATCTACTGACTTTCTGCCCTTTTCTTGACTTTCATTTTCATTCTTCACTGTTCGTTCCTGCTTTCTGAAGTTCATTCCTAGACCCTACTGATCATTTTTTTAAAATTTACTATGAATTAGGTGGGTACATTCTTTTGTCCAGAAGCCTCATCTCAGACATATGGATAGGGGGAACTCTCTGTCCTCAGTCTCTCAGCCAGCAAACTTCTTTACTTATTTTCTGTTTGGGAAAGTGTTAAAAGCTTCTTTAGAACTGATAAATGCCCAAAGGGTTCTCCATTTTGCAAGCTATATTCCTTCCTGAAATTACCCAACTTTCCTGTTTCCATGCATCAGAAGTCCAGCTGCTTTATCACATGGACTATGCAGTTAAATCTCCTTCTTTGAGTCTCTTCTGCCACAGTTCTGTACTCAGGGAGCCTAGACACGTGTGGGTTCTCCTGCAGCTTTCAGATTCTCCATTTTTTTTTTTTTACTTTACAGATATCTTATTTACACTGAGAAGAATGGAAAAAGCTAATCAATTTTCTCCTTAGAGGCCTCTATGCCTTATTTGCATGTCCCCATCAAGTTTCCTGGTGAGCTATAAGGACTATAGATAGAAGAACCATATCATATCATTGCACTTCTCTGCACTAACTTCTAAGGAGCATTCTGACTGTACTTCTTCCAACACAATTGTCTTCATTCTGACAATCTGTGTAATAATCAATATTCTTTATCTGAGTCCAAATTCAATAGCATCAATTCTTTATCAGCCTTTCTTACTCATGGTAAAGCATGCATATTAAGCAATTGAAAATACCACAGTTTGGGTTAGGCTCACCCTAGTCTTCAAATCCACATATGTCCTTTTAATTTATAGGCCTTGTGCATCACATTTGCTCAATTAAATATTTCATTTGACTTCTTGACTGCTTCTTCCATGAGTATCAACTGTATATTCAGGTAAAATAAAATAATTGTTAACATCAAGCATTTTCCCTTTTTATCTTGATGTTTTTAGGCCTGTTGTGAGAAATTTTGTTCACATTTAACAATTTCTGTAAATACTGTTAGCGCCATTGTTACAGCTACCTTAATTGTCAACAATTACTTCATTTCAGCTTAAGTTGTTTTGCTTCCATTGATCTAGTTTCCCTACTCTCTCCTTATCTTCTCTATCGTCAAACAATCCAGATGGTCGTGCAGAGAGCCACTCTGGAGTCCAATAAGGTCTTTATTGAAAGTATAACAATTCTTTGCCCACAGACATTGATTCCAAGAGAGCTTAACACATATTAACATGCATCCTTGCCTTTTAAGAAATACAATCTGTGATAAATACATCTAAATGATTCTTCACCCAAGATTCAAGATTCATAATCATTTATTTCAACATCACTTTTTGATATACAGATGTGATAGTTCCTTATCATACTTCAATTATCCTATGTGGATTTATGTGATTTGCAGATGCAATTATGTGATTGTTTAGTTTCATGGGTGCTAGTTTATGTAAACACATGTGCACAAAAGGAGAATGAGTAAACTTAATAGGATTCATGGTTTTTTTTAAAGAAACTGCAAAAAAATGGAATGCAGTTTAGAAATCTTTTAAAATTTCTTTTAAATGTATTTCAAAAGTACTGAAATTCATAGAAATTGTTTTTTAATACGCCTAAAGATTGAGTAAACAAGTGGCCATCCAGCTCAAAAGCAACAAAGTCCACATGGAAGAAGCACACCAGCCTGTGTGATCATGAGGTGTTGAAGGGACCCAGTGTGAGGAATCAGAGAAATAAAATTACATCATTATAAATGAGGGGGAGTACAGATTGGGGATCCAAAGCCCATCAATAGGTGAAGCAACAACTTCTTACAGAGGGGTTGTGGGGACAAGATGAGCCAGTTAAGGTAGAGTGCAGTAACAATGAAATATGCAACTTTCCTCTAGTCCTCAAAGGTTTCCTCCCACCCACTATCGTGATCTCAATCCCACCAGACAAATCCAGTTAGACCAAGGGATGTGCACTGGAGTCAGAAACATGGGGAATTTAGGATAGATGTTCCCTCAGGACTAGTGGTGGGAGTGGTGATACTGAGGGTGGAGGGATGGTGGAATAGAAAGGGGGAACCAATTTCAGGGATCTACATATATCCTCCTCTCTGGGGCGCAGGCAACAAGGACGTGAGTGAAAGGACACATTGGATAGCGTATGATATGAAAAAGTAACAACAATTTATAAATTATTAAGGGTTCATGGGGGGAGAGGGAAGAGAAATATGGGGAACTGGCACTGGGGGGCCTAAGTGGAGGGAGGATATTTTGAGAGTGATGATGGCAACAAATGTGCAAATGTGGCCTGCATACAATTGATGTACGTATGGATCATGATGGAAGTTTTATGAGCCCCAATATAATGATTCATTTAAAAAAAGAGAGGGGGAAATAGGGGCTTTTACCAAGGGATCAAGTAGAAAATATTTGGATATGAATATGGCAACATGTGTACAGATATGCTTGATAAAAATGATGCTATTAGATGCTATTAGAGTTGTAAGAGCCCTCAATAAAATCACTGAAAAAAAAGAAAAATTATATAATGTGTGCATATATCTCACACACATATGCATATATTTATATCTCATACACACACACATATATAATGGGCCCTGGTGACCTAGAGGTTACATGTTGAGCTGTGGTACACAACCACTAACTGCTCTGTGAGTGAAAGCAAGACTTTCAAATTTCCTAAAGAGTTATACGCTCAGAAACTCAGGGGGCACATCTACCCTGTATTATCAGGTTTCTACAAGTTGTCACTGACTCGATGACATTGACTTTGATATCATATATATATATATATATATATATATATATATATTTATATGTGTGTGTGTGTGTAATCAATAGAGTCTGGTGACAGAGTGGTTTTACTTTATGTTGCTTATTCTAAGGTCTATCATTCAAAAGTTTCAGCCACTCTTTGGGAGAAAGATGAGGCCTTCTACTCTGGTAGAGTTACACTCAGGGAAATCCACAGAGGCAGACTCTTCCCTGTTCTATAGAATTGTTATGGTTAGGTAATTGATTTGATGACAGGTTTTTTTTTTTATTTTTGTTTTTGGACGTACATATAAAGTAAGGAAACAGGAGTCAAATATATATATACACATACATAAATGAAACACATTTCAAAAACACAAGTTAATGACACATGCATGTATATATATAGTAGGCAAATAGAACCAGATTACATTGCTGTATATGCCAATGGGCCAACTTAGACATTATTATAGTGAAGGAGCTTAGAGACCATGAAAACCCAATATATTATATAGACACAGGAAGAAGTTGCGAGACTTATTTAAAGCACCTTTGAAACTAGACTCGATGAGAGCCTAAGAAAGGCTGGAGGCACCCAGGCTGAGAAGCGGGCCGCTAGCTGACTGCAGGGCGGTTTGTTCGAGCCAACTCACCTGCTGCTCAGAAGTCAGGTCTGGACATGGGCCTCCCTAGGAATTCCAGTCGAGGAAGTCGGAGACCAGAGCACGCTGTCAAATTAATTTACTCTGAGTAGAATTTAAAAGACAGGAAGCTCACAAGGGCAGCGATATAATTAATTCAAATAGTCTTAGTAGCTATTAATATAATAGAACCTAGTAAAGTTTCAAAACATCTTAATGTAGTCTATTAGCAACATTCAGTAATATTTTCATTTTAAATTTAAAAATATATTCTGTAGAATAGAAAGGAAACGTATTCCTTAGGTACACTTTGAAACCTCTGCTAGTACTATAGTTGAGTAATAAAGTGCATATTGATTCATTCTTTGTGTGACCAGATTTTAACATTGGTAAAGCAGGAGACCATTGACGGGGGGCGGGGGGGGGCAGAGGGGGTGTAGAGGGGTATATTCCTTTCCTGTTCTCTTGCTGTTGCCTAGCTGGTCGTGCATTCTTTCCAAAAATAGGGATTTTTGAAAACACTGCGAGACACGGGAAAAATTTGTATAAAATTGGGACTGTCCCACCAAAAGTGGTATGTCTGGTCACTTTATTTATTCAACTTTAAATGAGTAAACCTTTAAAGTATAAAATGGGGAGAGAGAGAAAGCTTTGTATTCTGGTAAAGAGGTCCTGTCTCCAACAACGGTGGGGCAATTCTACCCTCTGCTTTAGGGCTCTCCTGACTCCGAATCGATGTGATGGCAGGGAGCTTGGTTCTTGTTAAAGCACAAAATATAATCTATGAATAATTTATGTGTATATGAATACAGAATTTATGAAAAATTTATGAGCAGCAGTACTGAGATTACTTTGAAAGACTACAGAACAATTTGAATTGTATTTATTTTTTAAACTCCTAGGTTAGGTGGTAAAAAGTAAAATATAAAGTCAAGATAATATTTTCAGACCTATTAAAATAACATTCCAATTTGGAAATTTCTATCTTTTAGTATGACATAAGCTGAAGTGAACTATAGTGGACAGGTTGTATAATTTAGGTCACTATCAAGATCAAAGTAAGCCACATTTTTTAACTTTTTGTATAAAGCAGCAAGTCATTTCTCTAGCAATAGGCAAACTTGTGTCTCAGAACAATCATATATATAAACATATTCAGATGATTTCAGAACAATTAGGCTAAATAGAAACATAAGAAATATTATTCCCCTACTTTACAATCATTTTGTATTATATATCTGAATTAGAGTCAATTCATGGCATAGAAATAAAGACACGAAACACAACAAATACATATACACAATGGACTAGTGCAGAAAGAATTGCTACTAGGTTTTCAGTTCTTACATACATTGATTTGTTCCATACAAAACGTGTTTAAATATTTCTCTGTAATCAGTCATACACTTTTCATGGCCATGTTTGTATGCTTTCAAAAAAAAGGTTTATTAAAAAAACATTCAAACAAGAGGCTTCTGAAGGAATCTAGAAGGCCAGTTAAATTCAAAGCAGAAAGATCAATTCAAAAGGTTTTAATGGCTCTTTTTCTGGGATCTCAGAGGAGTAATCTTGATAGATTTTCTCAAAGGGCATAGAACTGTCACAGGAACTTATTATGAAGAAGTTTTAAGAAAGCTGAATATTTCATCAGTGAGAAAAAGACTGGGAAAATTACACAGGGGAATATTTCTCTATCATGACAAGGTACTTGTTCATCCTTCAAGAATTGCAAGGATTGTTTTATGAGAATTTCATTGGGAAGTCTTTTCCATCTCCCCTAGTATCCTTTCTTTACAGACTTCATTTTTCCCAAGCCCAAAGAACAAGTAAAAAGAATACACTTTGGATCCCTTAATGATGCCCAAACTGTCAATTTTGACATGGTATAAATTCTAGTGTACAGAATCATTTGCGTAAGAGTGAGAGGAATTGAAGAACCACTTTCAGAAGTCTGTAAACCTAGATGAAATATATATAGGGTATCAGGAGCTTTTTATTTTGATATGTCTGTTTAATAAAGGCTCCAGGAATTCATGATAATATTCCTCCTTACTTATCTTTGTGTGTGTATGAGACACTTTCTTCATGTATACATATTTATCATTAATATCAGAATTTTATTATTTTGCTCCTTTTTGCATTTCATATTAGCTATTATTCAGTTTTTTTAATTAGAAAGTTGGTTTATAGAAATAAAATATGTGTGTAAGATATGAAGAGGTAATAACAATCTGTAAATTATTGGAAATGCATGGGGGAGGAGAAGCGGGAAGGGGAAATATGGGGAGCTGGAAATAAAAAAATAAAGAACTAGAGGACAGAGGGGAAGAGGAGCTTATGCTGGAGGGGTTCAAGGAGATATTGTAGATGAATGTAGCAATATGTGTACAAATATGCTTAATATGAACAATGTATTGAATGCTGTAAGAGTCCCCAATAAAATCTAAATTAAAAAAAATAAAATATGCAAGAAATAATTTTATCACTTGCAAAACAATTTCTTTCTTCTCATAAGCACTTGTGCCTCCTAAAATATTCTTAGGTATATAGTAAGCTGACATAGTTCACAGCAGCATAACAGTAAATATTAGTGTACTGCATAGCCTTGTCAAGCGTTTTCCTAAAAGCAGATTCATTAAAGACAGAATCATATGTGTTTGCCCTTCTTTTTCAACATAAAAGTTAAACAATATATTTGTGGATTTCATACTTATAGTGACTAGAAAATCAGAAGTTTTGAAATTTTATGCTGAAGCCATACCATGACTGAGAATACTCATATTACTTGGAATTTAGTGTTTGTGGAAGTCAATATTATCTGTACATATTATTTAATAAAATAATAATTGTTCAAAATTCAAAAGTACACTATACGATTCTCTAGTTCTCTACCATGTCCTATTCAACCCTAATATTTTAGCACTTTATTCAGGAGGTATCATTTTGATCAGAAACCAAGAAGGGTTTCTGAAATATCTTAGAAAAAAATGTTGTTGTGTATGACAGTAAAATAGCTGATGTGATAGTTACTTAATTTTAATATAGAAATGTAGGGGTGGAATTTAGCCTGTCAATCAAGTCAAAGCTTGATGGTGCGTCCTTGTGGGTGTGGAATTCTCTTAAAGATGGCCCTGAGATGCTTCCCAACTCTCTGGGCCTTCACGTTCCTTCTGGCAGGCCTTGACTGTAGCCAGTCCTAATGCCAGTGGATCAACACATTTTTGCACCCATTGGACAGTGGCTTCATGCATTCTATACTACTGCATATGACTTTGAGAGTCTAAAGAAGGATTTATGGACTAGTATTTATTTATGGGCTGGTATCCTAGTATCTGACTTACTGTCATGAGTTGAAATGGACTGGGATGATGCTTTCATATATATATACACACATATATACATATATGATGTATACACACATACATATATACACATATATGATATAAAGCTCCTTCGTATGCATATGAGTATCTCTGGATTTGTTTTTCTAGTCAATACATCCTACCTCAGCTGCATTATACATTTTCTAATGTTAAGTTTTTTGAGATAAAACAACAACATGGCATATTGCTAATTATCAATGTTCTACAACTCAAATGTGAGGATGATTGATACTAGAAACTGATCCTACTCATTGAACACAACAGAATCTTAGTTATTGGGCATTAGAAGAGATTCTAAAGGATGAACTGGCCAGTGAAATGAATGAATGATTTAGCCTGATATTTAACAGAGCAAGAGTAAGGTTCCAAACCCTCTATCCTGACTCATAGCTCTGCTTAGCACAAGGTATAATTGCCCTGTAGGTTTCAGAGAATGTAACTCTACAGAAGTAGAAAGCTTCCTCTTCTCCAGCAGAGAAGCTGGTGGTTTCAAACTGTGGACCTTATGGTTAACAGCTGACATGTAACCAGTGTAGCCCAGGGCTCCTGCAAGAATAGAGCAAGGCAACAGTGGAGAAAATAATGACTTGTTATCGAATGGACACAGGCTTCTCTTACAACATCTCGTATAGGTTGATGCTCCCCCGAGGAACCAAGAAAGATGTATTTTTAGAATTCTTATTTAACTTAATATTAAGAACTGTATGGATCAGAAATTCTAGTGGCATAAAGGGTAACATTTTTGGCTGCTAACCACAAGGTCAGTAGTTCAAGCCCATGAGTAAATCCTCAGGAGAACGAGAAGGCTTTCTGCCCTTGTAAAAATATACAGCCTAACTTTGAGGGGGAATTTATTTTATCCCGTCTTATAGATTCACTGTGAGTCAGAATCAACCGGATGGTAATAAATTTGGAGTTTAGTCTGAGAATCAAATATAAATCACTCATTAGAATACGTAATCCAAATGACTCAGCTAATAACAGAACACAATGAATTATCATTGTTCCTTTGTATGCATCAGTGTTTATAATGTTATTATATTGAACTTTAGTTTGTACTCAAAGCAAATACATGTGTTCTGAGGGAGAGTCATTCAGGTGACGAAAGTGAGTCCTTTCTTAACATCTTCATTCCTAGTTCTTTTTACCCTTCCTTCCTTCATTTTTCTCCCTCTTCTTTCACCCTCTCCTTCTTGGTTTTGGGTTTGGGGCTTGTTTGCATTTTGCAAAATCTTGAATTATCATTTATGTAGCTATCGAAATGTTGGACCTGAGAACTCTGATCAAAAGCTCCACTTTTTCTCTTTTCCTTTTAAAATCTGATGCGATCATTGTGATAGGACTGTACTGGTAATAGCTTAGAAATGCTAACGGAAGGAATTTGTGTGTAGCTTTTGAGGAATACTCTTTCTGTGCCATTCTAGGTTTAAAAGTGAAGCTACATGGGGAGAAAAATGACCTCACAATACAACTGCTAGGAGTTAAAAGTAGCAAGGTAATGGTAGAATTGTTTATGGATTTGTGGTAGAATTTTAAGTACAAAAATGATGAGTGAAAATTTTAGCATAAAATTTATTTTTATGTATATGATCATAGACATCATGTTTGCAGTATAAAAGAGACATGCTAAATAAATACAATGTAATCTGGAAGAACCCATGTGTCTGATGTAAAAAGACCCTGAAAAAAACTGAGGAAATTCCCACACATATATGCTTGCTGATTACAGTCCATTCCTGATTCCACAAGTGGTCATACTGCTTTCCTCCGATAGTTTTTTAGTGGTTGTTAGTTTTGAGTTGTCTTGATTTGTATTCTATGGTCATCCTATCAATACAGAACAATACAATAAAGAAGACTATTCTATAAGACCAATACAAGATACAAAGCTTTTCATTTAGATCCAAACTGATAGCTTTTTAAAGATTTATCCATGCAATAGAAGTATCCAGATTGCAAAAATTGTTTTCTAAGCTTTATATTAATGATTGTTTATTCACATCTTATTTCAAATATAAACTTTAATCTCTTCAATTAGAGAACTATTCATATTTTTAAAAAGAGAAAATATTATCATATAGACAAATTGAATACTTATCTTTTTCTTTGTCTTGCATTCTGGGGGTGGGGGTATAGGAGACGTGATCTTTGCCCCTAGAGTATTATTATCTATACAGGAGAGGGACTATTATTATCTGTACAGTATTTGTCAGATCATTATAACTATAACCAGTAAAAATTCCAGATTTAGCCTTCCTGCTTTTGAATTCTAGTTCTAATGCCATCTGAAATCATACAAATTAATAAGGTATTTAAAAGTCTGCTGCTTAACAAAAACACAAAAGATATGGGTTGCTGTGCAGGGGTGGGGAACATTCAATCCTTGAGACATATACAACTTGAAAATCATCAGTACAATTAACTTCACCAAAGAAAAGAAATTCCAGTCATACATGAAGGGCAAGTTAAGGAAGTGTTTGACTAGTATAGCCCAGTAATGATGTAATAAATATCCAAATGTCCTTGGCAAAAAAAAAAGTTTCCCCATCCCTATGGGTAGCATTAAAACACATCTTTAACACCAGTGCTGAGATGCTTCTACTGTCACTGGATCCACAAGACTTTCCACCCACTAGTCTATGATCTTCCTGCATTTGGTGTCATTGAATATGTTGTGTGTTCCTAACAAGGAATTTATAGACTGGTATCAGATATATGGGCTAATGTTGGACTTATGGAATTGATCTGGACTAGGCTGGTATGTTTTCTCAATATACATTTCCTCTTTTATATAAAGCTCTTTCTTAAATGCACACACACAAAAAACATCTTTGTAAAGTGCTGAGGATCATCATGAGCAATAGTTTGCTCTGTAATACAATAACAAAGTAATCTAGTTGGGGGTATAAAGAAGAAAATGTTCATCCCTGCTCTAAAAGTGATTATTATCAGAGGAAATAACAAATCTGCATGAGAAATATTATAGTCAAATATAAAATTTGTTATCATAACTGTATAGCAGCATACCCACACAGAGTTGATTTTAACCCATAGTGATCAGATATAGAATTTCTGAAGCTACACATCTTTAAAGGAAAAGCAGATGACATTGATTTTCTTCTATAGAACAACTGGTGACTATGAACCATAGACCACTGATTTAACGGTCCAGTTCGTAACCCTCAGCAAAAAGTCTGAGGAGGTTTCAGAATGAGTGATGCACAGAGCTCGAAGGTAAAGATGGAAAATAACATCCACAAAAATTACATCTCATAAGAAAATGGCATTCCCTTCATCATTAGTGGAATTCAGAGGCAAAGATGTTGACTACATATGTATAGTAAGTGTATATTTTCTTCCTCCTATGATTGGGCACCACAGCAGAGTTTTTCAGGAAGTGAGCTATGTCCTTATGTGTAGATAGTTTATCATGAATTAGGCAAAAAAGAGGCAATTTATGCAATTTCTATTTTAGTAAGCTTATAGCATAATCTTAAATTCAATTTTAATAATATTTCTGGTAATAGAAGGCATACAATGAGTAAGAAATACTGTTAAAATCTGTGTTTTTACTTATTACAAATCAGATTTCTTTTTTAAAATCACTATATGTTACCAGTTTCAATTCTCAAGCTCAAAGAATGCAATCCCTTTGGTTATATTGTGATAGAAAATCATCTTCAGATTTAACAACATATTTTAGCCTTTCCTCATATTTGTAAAATGAGAGTAGAAAATGAAGACCATGGTGGGAACCAGGCAGAAGGAAGCAAAAAGAGTTTGACTAAGAGCAATACTAAGTGGGTGTACAAAAGACACACACATGTGAAGGGGGTTTTAAAAAGTTACAGAAAAAGGATGTCAATGGAAGTCCTCTCATATACATACATATGATATAACTTAGAGATTGATGATCATCATGAAAAAAGACTTTCTGGTAAAATAGACAGCTTTGTATATGCAATTGTAAGTTGGAAGTCTGGCTAACTTATATCCTGTGAATATTGAAAATGCTCATATATGTAAGCACTTGCATGTGGCAATTTATATATACATACTTGGTATTGTATTATTAAATTTGACCTAAAATCTTTATCTTAAACCTACATGAAATCTTGGATTTCAGCTGCAAATGACCATGAGTGGTCATTTTACAATGTTTGCTGACTATGTTAGAAAGGATGATCTATTCTAGTCTGTTAAGAGAATGCAAAAAAAAAATGGCCTAATAGATACAATTTCAATCCAGCAAGCATATGAAAAGGTTCCTCTGTCAGCATTAATGTATATAAAGTTGAAGAGTCTATTCTTATATTTAAAACCACTGACCTTGACTATCTAACCAATATCCCTGTTTTCACTAAATGCTTTCACAAAACCCTCAGAGATGGATTAAACTATACCATGTTAGGAGAAAAAGAGAGATATCAATATTCCATCTGAATATTTTTATTTATTATGACCATATTTGATTGAGAATCTAAATTCTAAGGTATAATTTTCCTCTGATACATAAATGCATCATTCAGTTTTTTAAAAATTCTCAATAAAACTTGGCAATTTTAATTATTTTATAATTTATAGTTTATTTTGAAGTAGTCTGTATAAAAAAAATAACCTTTACATTATTTTAGCAAGCATTTATGAACAAATGAATTAATAAAACTTTTAAAAGGCAGAGATCAAAATACTATTTAAAATCTCATAGAATCCCTGAAATAGTGCATCTATTTACTCTTTCATCTTTCCCTTTTCAAAGTTAAGATATAATTAATAATGAATACATATACTTCAAAATAAAAATTTAGTTAAATAAATTAAGCTTAATATTAATATAATAATGAAAGAAGCACCAAACTAAACATAGTAAATGCAATTGGGTCGCCAACTTATAGGGACCCTATAGGAGGAGGTAGTATGTACCTATAGATTTCTAAAACTGTAATTCTTTATGGGGAAAAAAGAGCAACTGGTGGTTTTGAACTACTTACCTTGAGATTAGCCGCCTAACGAGTACCACTACATCACCTCTTCAACGAAAGACTAGGTAATTAAAAAATTCAGACTTGTGCCTAATATATATCACAATAAATTCAACTTGGAGGGTAAAATGAATTTTTAGTCACTTATTTTAAAAATTACCATGAGTAACAATTTCTAGTAATAAAATTATATGGGAAGAAATCAATGCACAGAATATATTTATCATGATGAATACCTGCTTCATCATGTGCTTTAGACATTTTTAGGACTATCTTTCACTGGCTAATGTGAAATTCATGTTAAATGCATTTTCAGATGAAGGTGACTTTTACAATAGGTTTTTTATCCGCAGGCATGTTTTACAATGTACACATGATCATTAGGGCTTCGGTGACTGATTGGAGTCTCATCTTGCATTCTGTTTGCACAAGCAGTTTCTCAATATATGTGACATTGATCATCTGTCAATTTGATTTGCTAATCTTATGAGACTCATTGTAAACAAAATAAGTAAATGTTTGCAAGCCTACAGAGAAAACACTATCACTCAGCATCATATTCCTGTTTGAAATAAGCAGGATATTTTTCAACCATGTTCAAAATAGAATAAAACAGCAGCAATTTTTCCATTGTCAATTCTTACCAGATGATTGAATTTGGGGCCTGTAGAATTTTAAAACAAATAATCTATACAATGGAAGGAGCCCTGCCATGCAGTTAGCTAAGGATTGACCTGAGAACCAGATGTTAGATCCACTCGTGGCCTCAATGGGAAAAGAGAAGGCAAAGTACTACCAAGAAGATATACAGTCTCTGAAACCATATGGAGCAATTCTACTCTGCCTTACAGGGACTCTGGGAGTTAGAAGCAATGTGGTGACAATGGATTGGTTTGGTTTTGGTTTTACTGAGTGGAAGAGCACAGTTTATGAAGTAATAGCATTAAATTATGGCATCAACCACAAGCCAGTAACAGTCAAAGGGTAAAGGAAATCATTACACCCTCTCCTCACTTAAGGTATGACTGATACAATTCACCAAAACCAAATCAAACCCAACTCAATGCCATACTCTATTACAACTCATACCGATCCTATAGGACAGAGTAGAAATGCCCCATGAAAATACGTAAACATACACCCATAAAATTTTATTATGAATTGTGTGAAGGTTTACATATTACATTAAAGCTGTAAATATTTATGGAAATACACATCTTTCTTCCAATGGATCAGCTGCTGGGTTCACAGTACTCTTTCAGTGTGTAGTTGGCAGTATGTACATCCAGTACCTAATAAATCATTTCACCAGTCACAGTGAGTAAGGCAAAAAGCCTACTTAAGTTTCAGAACCTGAAAATTAAGTTCCATGTGACATTTCAAATATGCCTCATTCCACAACTTTGGCTAAAAATACCAAGTAACACACATAACTTCATCATAAAAGATGAAGTTGGATAAATACTTGTCCATCATACAGGTTAGTTATATCAACACAATAATGTAGTATTTGTGCATCAGAAAGGCTTTTTCTGGGGAAACAATAACAATATCACAAATAGTATATCAAGATAATGCCTATTCATTTGGCAGTGATGTAGTCTTACATAAAAGAAGCATTGTCTTCCTAAGCATTGATTCAACAAGAAATATTTGTTTGCTGAATAGAGTTAATTTACATTCAATGTCTACATCTTTTATTACTTAAGCATAATCTCTGAATATTAACACATAAGCAGAGAAATATTTTCATCAAGCAATAAATATTTCCAACATCTTATTTGCTGATAAATCAAGATCTGTGGTTTCCTGGATTAATGGACCTCTAGGGACAGTGAATAAAATAAGGATTTGGGGGTTACAGTTTTCAGGGGAAGAAAGAAAAGGGAGACAGTATCAGGAGTCCAAGAAGAAAAATAATGTTTGCAAATTGATTGTGATAGCAATTATAATATACTGCTTGACATGATTGAACTATGGAATTATATATTAACTCCCAATTAACAATACATTATAAAATATAGATGTGGGGCTGAGCCCCGGTGGCATAGTGGTTGTGCGCGGGACGGTGGCCCATTGGGATGGAAGTTCAATTCCAGCAGTGGGGCTGGACCTCCTACTCCCACCACCGGAGAGCAGTGATGCCCCGCCAAAAAAAATTAAAAAAAATATATATATATATATGTGGTTCTTATATAATCAATTCTCAACACTAAATGTTTGAATATTAAATAAAATATAAATTCAAATTTATTGTACAATTATCACTTTTTTCTACAATTATCAATTGACAAAAAGTGAAAATTAATGAAGACAACTCAAAATTCTTTTCAAACTATGAGGGGAAACCATGCAAAAAATTCCAGAATTGCTCTAGGTGGAACAATTTTCCCACACTGGGAGCATCTAGAAACTCATTCTGAGTTAGTGCACCAAGTGGTGCCCCCTTGGGAAGGTTCGCTCTAGTCACAGTTAATTTTTCATCAAAGCAGTTAACTTGATCCTGGCTTTTGGTGATGGCTGATTTCAGAGAACAGTGGGAGGCTGTGAGATTTTGTTTCCTGCTTGAGAAAATGCCAGAGAAACTTTGTAATTTTGAACACACATTTATAAGATCAGCACTATGGCAATAAGTCAAGTGGATGAATAATTTTCTCGGTTCAAAAAAGGTGAAATGTTGACAGATGATGAACCTCGATTTGGACATCTGTTAATTTCCCTTACATGATATTTTTATCTTTATTTGCATCAGCACAGATTTTTATTACTGATTCAAGAATCTTATTCTATTTTCAAATATTATACATGAAAATAATTAGACATGGTTTGTCTCACCATAAGCACTAAAGAATAAGCCTTCTTGACAGTACTCAAAAGAGATTGCCTTTTCAGCAAAACCCACATGGAAGAAGGACACCAACCAGTGTGATCACGAGGGGTTGAAGGGAGCAGATATCAAACATCAAGAACAAGAATCAAATCAATAAGAATGAGGGGGAGGGGAGGGTGGGAACCCAAGGCCCACTTGTGGGCAATTGAACACCTCCTTAATCACAAGGAAGAGATGGACCAGTCAAGGGGCAGTGAGGTAACAATGAAGCATAAAACTTTCCTCTAGTTCCTGAAGACTTCCTCCCCTCAACTATCGTGGTCCCAAATTTACCTTGCAAATCCAGTTGGACTGGAGGAGGTACACTGGCAGAGATAAGAACTGGAAATACAGGGAACCCAGGGTAGATGAACCCCTCAGCATCAGTGGTGAGAGTGGAGTAACAAGATGGGTCAAGGGAAAGTTTGGTGGAGAGAGAGAGCCAACTGTGGGGATCTACACATTGCCTCCTTGGAGGATGGACATTGGGAGGAGTGGGCAGGGGGAGATGTCGGGCAGTGCAAGATATGACAAAACAATAATAATTTATAAAGTAATGAGGACTGGGGGAAAGGGGGGGAAAGGACGAAGGGGAAAGGATGGGAAGCTTATATCAAGGGCAAGAGTGGAAAAGCAGATATTTGGAGAATGTTAACAAAAGCAGGCATGTGAAGGTGCTTGGCACAGTGTATATAACTATGTATTGTGAGAAGCAATGTACAAGCCCACAATAAAAAAGATTAAATAAAAAATTAAAGAAGCAGCAAAAAAGATTGCATTTACCAAAAATTGTCAAAGTGTCTATACTAAAATAATGCATATTATTTGTAACTATCCAAGTTAATAATAAATAAGTCACCTAACATTCTCACATTTGGCTTTCCATAGCTTTTATATACTATTCACTTAACCATCCAAGCCAAAAAATTTGGAAGCCAGCCCTTAGCCAACTAACTGGAAGAGATCCAGATGTACCCATTACAAAAAAAGGTGACCCAATAGAGAACTCAGAGTACAGACCAGTAACAATAATGACACCTGCAAGTTAAATTTCTCTGAAGATCATTCCATAAAGGTTGCAGCAGTCCATTAACTGGGAGGTAACAGAGGTTAAGGTTGGGTTCAGAAGATGAGATGGGACTAATGATATCATTGCTGATGTCTGATGGACCGTGAATGAAAGCAGTGAATACCAGAAACATGTACATGTATTTTAATGACTGTATATATGATAGTCTTCAGAAGAATGGGAATTACAAAACACTTCATTGTGCTTATGTGGAATTCGTACATGGATCAAGAGGCAGCTGTGTGAAAAGAAGAAGGAAATACTGCATGGTTTAAAATCAGAAAGAGATGTGTCATTGCTGTATCTTCTTGCTATTATTTTCAAACTGTATGCTGAACAGATTATCAGAAGCTGAATTATAGGAAGAAGGACACAGCATCAGATTTAGAGGAAGACTTATTAACAACTTCTGTTATGTACGTAACACAACCTTGCTTGTTGAAGGTAAGAAGGACTTGAAGCGCTTGATCATGAAGACTAAGGACTGCAGCCTTCTGTATATCTTACAACTCACTTGTAAAGAAGACAAAATCCTCTCAAGAGCAGTAGCTAACATGATGATAAATAGAGAAAAGATTGAAGGATGTTACTCTGAGGACTAAGGTGTACTTGAGCTAAGTCATAGCACTTTCAGTCACCTTGTATATATGTGAAAGGTAGACAGTGGAAAAGAAGACCAAAAAAAAAAAAAAAAAGGATCACTGTATTTGAATTGCTGTGCTGGTGAAGAGTAAAGCAAAGGACATGGACTTTCAAAAGGAAACACAATTCAGTCTTGGAAAAAAATAAGGCCAATGTGCTCAGTAGAGGCGAAGGGAGGGAGACTTTGCCTCAAGTACTTTGGGCGTGTCAGGAGAGTTCATTCCCTGGAGAAGGACATCGTGCTTATTAAAGTGGAAGGACAAGAAAGAGGAAGGTCCTGCAACAAGCAGCCCAATGGAAGAAGAATAGTGAGGATGGTGCAGGTCCAGTACTTGGATTTGATTGGGTTCGAGATAACGCCATGGCATGTGACAGCAGCAACGGAAAACCCAGAGCCATGATTGCATAGTGAGTACACATTGTGCTGCTCACTGTAAGGTCAGTAGCTCAAAACTACGGACCTGTAAGAAGGACCCTGGATGACCTCGTGCTTTCACAATGGATGCCTAACTATATGGTCAAAAGTTTGAAATCTCCCTCTGAGGGGGAAAGAAGATGCTTTCTACTCACATAAAAAGTTAAAGTCTCAGATACTCACATGGGAAACTCTATCCTGTCTTCTAGGGTTGCAATCAACTCAAGGACAATGGCAGTGAGATTTTGTGCCTGCATTTAGACCTCTATAAATGCCCTTTGCCTTCTATTTCTTTCCTCTATTTTGTTTTACTTCCCTCTTGTTCCACTCTCATGCTCAGTCTTCATTTGAGTTTCAGAATTTCTCTCTGTTTCCCTACCCTTGATCAATTCCCTACCAGACATCTCACACCCTCCTTGCCACTGATTTTGGATCACTTGTTGTTCCCTTGTCCCTGGGTTGGTCAACACCACCATCTTTCCCCCATTTCCCCCTCTCCCATATCCCCCTGGAACCATCGGTCCCATCGGTTCCTATTCCAGACGGATCCAGTCTTGTTTTGATGAAACCCTCTGGGAGAGTTCTAGGATGTTCTGTAAGATCACTATGAATTTAAGTTGATTTAATAGTACACAACATTAACTTACATTTTTTCACACTTTACCAAAATTTCATATTAGTACTTTACAAATAACTTCCTTTTTTAAATTAAAAATCATTTTATTAGGGGCTCGTACATCGCTTTTCACAATACATAAATAAACATACTGTACCAAGCAACTTCGCACATCTGCTGCTGTCATCATTCTCCAAACATCCGCCTTTTCCCTTAAGCTCTTGGTATCAGCTTTTCCATCCTTTCCCCTCGTCCCCTACCGTCCCTTCCCCATCAACCCTCAATACTTCATACATTATTATTGTTCTGTCATATCTTACACTGCCCAAAACTTCCCTCAACCCACTCCTTTGATACCTGTCCTCCAGACAGGAGCTTATTGTTGGGTGAAGACAGAACTTCTCCACAATTATTATGCTCCAAAGATTAACCAGACTCTCTACCAGCATTTGTTATGGAAGTCCCAATTACTTAAGGCCTTTTGTGTTGTCTAACCAGAGCCAACTCCCCTGCTGCTAGAATGATGGTTCCCTTTCTTTGAGGCCTGTGGGTGGAGGAACATGCTGATGTTAAAGATCTCTAGCCTAACCTTTTAGCCACATCCAGGAGTCTGGGGTCTAGGCTCCTCACATGGGACCCTGATAGTTCCCTTTCCTATAATGTGTGCACATGGCACATGGCATGCACATGGCACAGCCCCTTGCCGTATGCCCTTACCTATAACTGGGGGCCTGGCTTAGCTCCAGAAGGTATATAGGGATGGGGCATAAGATAGAGTCAGTCTCTCTGAGCCTACCTCCCCCAAGCCTACTTTGTACCAGCCTGCCTCCACCCAGGCTGCCCTTCAAATGTCTCCCTCTCCACGTGGACCATCTAGCCGGGTGGAGGTGAGCATGCGTCATGAAAGGATGTATATGTAACTTCTAATGCTCTTTCTCTCTCTCTCTCTCATGATCTTTATATCAGTATTATAATAAATAATAATTATCACTACACAACTGCCTGTTGAACCCTTGCTGTGAGTATATCAGGAGGCTGGCCACCCCCTGATAGCTTATGTGTATATCCTTGCAGTTGGCTCCATCTCTCTACCCCACCTTCTCTCCACCCATCCAGCAGCTCCAATCTAACCACTGGCCCGAAGGGGCTCATTCGTCCTGGTTTCCCCACAGCTCCAACTCCCCTCTCTACTAGTGTACCTTCTCCACTCCATCTGGATTTGTAAGGTAGAGTTGAGACCATGTTGGTTGAGGGGGAGGAAGGCTTCAGGAACTAGAGGAAACTTGTATGCATCATCACTGTCCAGCTGCATTGATCTGTCTCTTCCCCCTGAATCCCCTGTAAAGGGGTGACCAATTACTGACCAGTGGGCCTTAGGTCCTCACCCTGCTCTTCCCTTCATTTGTAATGATGTGATACTTGTTCTTTGATGCTCGATAACCTGCTCCCTTCGGTCCCTCTTGATGACACATGCCGGTGTGCTTCTTTCATGTGGGATTTGCTGTTTCTGCGCTGAATGGCGACTTGATTATCTTCAAGTCTTTGAGACTCCAGGCATTCAATCATTTGGTAGCTGGGCACCATTGTTTCTTCTACTCTGTTTGCCTGTGTCCATTTGTCTTCAGTGATATTGGGAGTCAATTGGTCCATTGATTTTGATTTTTGTTCTTTAATGCCTGATACCTGATTGTTTCAGTACCTCATGATTGCACAGGCAAGTGAGCTTCTTTTATGGTGGGTTTTGTTGCTCCTTAGCTAGATGGCTGCTTGTTTATGCTAAGACTTTAAGATCCCAGATGCTATATCTTTTGATAGCTGGGCACCATCAGCTTTCTTCACCACTCTTGCTCATGCTCCCACATGTCCTCAGTGGGCACCTTGGGGATGTGTGCACACAGTGATATATGTTTTCCCGCCCCCACTCCCAATTTGATGTTTATTGCCTAGACCTTTCACCACTGTGTGGCCATTTTAGCTGTTGTGCTTCTTCTGTGTGGGTGTGGTCTCTTCTCAAGTAAATGGTCTATTGTTTATCTTCAGGCTTTTAAGACCCCAGAAGATATACATTTGATGGCTGGGCACCATCACCTTTCTTCACCACATTTGCTTGTGCACCCATTTTACTTCAGTGATCATGTTGGGCCAGTGAGCCTCTAGGAATACCAGATTCATAAAACAAAGCATTCCTTTTTAATTTTTGAAAGTTTGCATTAATTTTCTTTTAAATGATTATGAATTTTTCATGCCTAATATTTATTGAATTCTAATTTACATTATTCCTCATATTAGGAAATGGTCATTACAAAAATTAAATGCCAACCTTGTTTTTAGGAAATTTACAATGTAGTGTGGATATATAAGGGTGTACAAAAAGAAATGTAAATATAATATTCTGTATGTGAAATAGTGTCCTATTGAGTGAACTGGATTTGTCCAAGAGGAATTAAGATATTTTATTTGAATAAATATTGGTCATTAAATAGTCCAAAAGTGAACATTGGTATTATAAAAAGATGTGAATGACAAGTGGAAAGACTAATGAAGGGAGTATGGCTTTGGGAATCAAAGTATATTAACAGGAGAATATAGCCAAAAGACAATGTAACTCTTGAACTACGCAAGCTGAGTTTGGAATTTACCATTTTAACAATAGAAAAAATCAAGAAATGTAGGGAAAGAGGTTAAATGGTTACATTTGCATTTTTTTAAAAAATCATGTTGCTACTATGGCTGCAATCAAGACCAGATCCTCTGAGACCAATTAAGAAACTGTTGTAAGAATCCAAGTAAGAGATAAATAGAGATGTGAACCACAACTGTGACAATTATAGGAATTGAAGAAAAGACATGTTAGTAATAGACATCAGGGCACAAGTTCTGTAAAAGTTAGCAGTGAATGGAGAGTAACAGACCCGGGAATCATGCTGGTTAAGACAGAAATGCCCTGAGGTTAAATGAGAAAGCTGTGACTTTGCTTTGCTTTAATTACCTTAAATTTTAAAACATATTTACTCTATGGTAGTGTTGATGAAATTCTCTTTCTTATGCTTTATCTGTCATTTTAAAATAAACCCCCCCAGTGCCTAAATGTACCATATTTAATTGAATTAGAGAAACATCTTTTTTTTTCATATTTGTTATTCTGAAAATACAATATCTCACAGGCTATGATGTCTCAGGTATAATAAAATGTAAAATGCTCCTCCTTCCTAATTTATCACGATCATTGCTTAGAAGGAGACGGCTTAATCTCGAGGGTTTTAAATGTTTGTGTATTTATTTTACTTTATTCTTTCTCTTCCCATTCCCTGTAATACAAGATTATCCTTATAAAAATCATTTATCTTGGGTTTATATACATAGCCTTATAAAATATGATGTGTATTTATGTGCTTCTAGTTTCATTTAAGGGTACTATAAATCCCATTTACCTTCTCATTATTTTATCCAGACTTGCTGAGGACAAATCCATGCCACCTCTCCAGTTCATTTCAGTATGACATCTAATGATAGGAGTTAAAGCTCTCTCTTGAACTCTTCTCCAAGAGATGCACAAACAAGTTGCTCATTAACCCTTGCCATGATACACAACATCCTGTATACATTTTTCCAAGAAATTCTTTGGACATGAAAGTGGAAGAATGAATTATATTTATATATATTCACACAACATATACATATATCTTTTTTCTCAAAGACTACTGAAAAATCAGTTTGATGTGGAACAAAAATAAATACATACATCATTCAATGAATGTGTAACTATACGAAAAAAAAAAAAAAACCAATAAGATGGATATCATAAAAAAGGTACAGAGTGTGTAACTGAACCCTGTGACTCCAACAGGGAGAAGGAGAATTAAACACCACATAGCCCGAGGCCGACTTCTGTAAGAAAGAGACCAGATATAACTCCTACCTTGTCACTTTCTTACCAGTTCTGACACCAGTCATCCCTCCCACGGCAATCTCTAATCCTGAGCGTGGTTCCAAAATTCATTGCAATGGCCATATAGAACTCCAAACTTACTATCACTTGCAGTTTATTAGGGAAAAATAGGTTGCAAATTAAGATTAGAAAAATTCAGTATATCATTGTTAGGTCAGGGTGGCCTCTTCCCAACTGGTCGGTCTTTCTCACAGGTCCTCAGCTTCTCAGTCACACCAATCCTTGACCTCTGTCTTACTTGGAATACTTCAAACATTTCAAGACATTTTTTGATTAATGTTAGGTGTACTACAGTTGACTTTGACACCTAGTGACTCTACATATAAGAACAAAAAGCAGCATTCATGCTCCCCCATTTTTACAAATACTGTTATTTTTGAGACATTTTGTCAAGCACTGTGTCCATGTATCTTACTGCTGACATCAGCAGCTCACGATGTAGTTGTCTTCCAAATTTCTTGGCATAGACTAGTGAATGTTCCCAGCGTTCATTATCTTGTCAAAACATTTCAGTAAGTATCCTGGAATCTCGTGATCTGCTAATGTGTTCAACAAAGCTTAGATTTCTTTGTTCAATACCACCTGTTCTTTATCATATATGCTGCCTCTGGAAATGATTGGATAGTGACCAAATCTTTTTGCTAAACTGATGCTGTGTGTTCTTTCCATCTTTCGCATTGTTTAATATTTCACCCATAGAATCCAATTGGGGTGAATTTATTCATTTACTTCCGTTTGAGATATGATAAGCATATTCATCACTTTCAGTTTTTTTTAAATTCCAGGACTTAATCATATTTTATTATAGTGATTTACGATTTGCCTTCTGAAATATTCTGTTTAATTCTCTGATTTCATCATTCATTTTCTCTACATTAAAAACAAGTTTCAACGTGCAGAAGTTGGAAATAAATTGGAGGTGATCGATAGTTTGGGATATAGCCTTGGTGAAAAATATGAAATTAAAGCTTGCTTGATGGGATTTTTCAAGATTGGTGACTTCTTCACAATGAATATCATCTTCAAAAATATAAACACTGTTTATATATGTGGACCTTACCAAATCGAATAAAAGGAGTCAAATTGATTGCATCTGTGGGAAGAACTGACAGTGAATTTCTATCAGTCATAAAATGTCAGTGTCAAGAGTGGACAAGATCATTAATTATTCATATACAAGTTCAAGATAAAACTGAGTAAGTAAGCAGATACACATGCATCTAGATCTATTCTATCATGCCCACCCGTACCTACCCAAACAGAAAACTTTCCACTTTAGTTACAATTTAAGAACATTACATAAGGAATTGTTACATGCCTCTAATAATTAAACATATCTCTCTGGCTCAATTAAATGTACAAAGAGGAAAATTGAAATACCTAACCCCCAAAAAGAGATCAAATTCCCAGTTAACAAGCTTGTCTCAATGCTGTGCTCTCAAGGCTCACGGCTGACATGTATTTAGGAAATCATTCCACAGTCAGTGAGAAAACTAGGAATAATTTTTCTCCATAACAATTTCTCTGTTGTTCCTTCTGCATTATAGGAGGAGTGTTTTCAATTTTTTATCTAGATTTTATCTTTCTTCAGGAATAAAATATTTTTAATCCCATTAAAGTATATTTGTATTTGCTAAACTGATTAGTTTTACTTTACAATCCAACCAATTTTAAAATAAGATATTGTTTGTACATGAACAATCTTATTAATTTGATCTTAGCTATACAGGATTTTTGCTAGCTTGCCATAATTACATTTACTAATTTTAAAAATTACTCAAGAAAACAGCTTAGCTTATAAAACATATAAGCCAATATGTGTGTTTAATACAAACATGTATTTCTATATTGAGATTTATATATTATGAATATGTAACCACATATTTAGTGAACATTGGATTATTTGACTGACATTATTATGTTAATTGATAACTTTCAAATTTCTATCCTGAGTCTAATATAGTCAATGTATATATTTAATAAATATGTAATTAATATATTATCAATGATTCTTGAAAATTCAATTTATAGTAACTATGTTGATATTAGATTTTATGTAAATTATATTAGCCAACAATTTAATAAGCAAAGTTTATTTTTCCAGGTATACATGCATTTTGAAATCAAAGTAGTCTTTTTCTGTACACTTCAAACTATAAAATCAATTATTATTAATACTTAAGATGTAATTCTATGTATATCAAATAAAAGGTAATTTTAGAAGTAACTAGGAGTCCTGGTGGCCCTGTGGGTGAGATTTGGGGAGGATAACTCTGTTTAAATTAACCAGATGCTCCTAAGGAGAAAGATACGGAGTTTTGCTCCTGTAAATAAAGATTTATAGCCTCAAAAATCCTACATGAGGTGTCTATGAGCCAAAAATTGACTCAATTGCAAAAGATTTGGTTCCTTTTGTTTCATAAATGATAGAAAAAATATATCTTAGTTTTAATAACTGGATTGATTTAAAATTTTAAGAGACTAACTGTACTGCGAGAAAATATATCGTTGATATCAGGAAAAATAATCACTCCCTATCAAGTTATTTAACAGAGATTAGTTGCCTTGTGTGCATTATGGTGCAAATTCACCCAAGGTGGATTGGCCTGGCGCTAAGAAGTTATCTTTAAAATAGCTCCTCATCTGTCAGAGGTGGTTGTAATCTGATAAAGATCGTATTAGCACGTCTGGAGGATGGCTGAGTGACTACAATTTAAAATTGTTAAGAAGAAAACTGAAAAAGAGGACCACCAAAGCAAACTCAAACAATAACTCCAAAACACGGCTCCCTGCAGTGAGTCGGCTCTCACTCTCGGTAACCCAGGTTGACAGAGTCGGACGCTTTTGAGGATTTCGGAGACTGTGACTCTTTATAGGAACAGCCGCAGCTTATTCCTGCAGAAAGGCTGACAGCTTAGAATTGTTGACCTTGTGGTTAGCAGCCAGCAGAACAACTGTACTTCCTGGGCTTCTGAGTCGTCATTAAGCACCATGGGAGAAGTAGACAATCTTGGCATCAACATTCCAGAGGTACAAGTCCCGTGTTAAATATGCCATCGATGCACACAAGGAGCTCACAAGCGTTCCTGGTGTTCCTTAGTGAATCACACAAAATATCAGATAACACACAGATCTCGTGCTAAGAACATTCAGATAGTGATTTATCTCACTCTCATATTAACCGGATGTGAGACATTTCTATTCTACAAATAAGAAAAATATCTTTATGGGTGCGCATAACCTTACATTGCTCCCGATGTTTGACCCACCCACACCACCCACAGTCCAAGGCTTAAGCCACTTCACCAATAAAACTCCTTATGTATACCAAAGAATTTTAAACCAATTGCATCTTATTTTAGAACTAGTGTTCTAAATTACAGTTGTTCCACATTTAGATTATAAATTCAGGAAGAAGATATAGATAACTCATGGTATATTTTCTTGCTCAAAAGAACATGGCTAGAAATGTTATGTCAGCAAACTCTTTCCTGTATCCCAATTAACCAATAAGTAAGATTAGCCAATTAACATGATAAGCACAGGTTGACTTGTGCTTGTTTACTAATCTATAGTGAACGATCTCACATCTTTTTCATCATTTCAGATTTTGTGGGCCTATGTGGCTGGCAGAATCAAAACCTTGGGCTGAGCCCTGGTGGCATAAGTGGTTGAGTGCGGGACTGTGGCCTGTGGGCTTGGCGGTTCAAATCCAGTGGTGGCTCTCAGGAGCAGCACTGGGTGGCTCCCACAACCACCCAAGGGCAGTGAGGCCCACAAAAACAAAACAAAACAAAAAACAGACAGAATCAAAACCTCTGTTCCATTTTTAATCGCTGACAGAGATGAGGTTTGGAGTGTAATCTATGGGTGTTGCTGATAGTCATTTTAAATTCATAAAAATTGGCATAAAATTATAATTTAACATATATATTTTTTCTTTGTAGATTTCCAAGTGGGGTAAAAAAGGTAGCAGAAGTAGTAGTCAAAGAATAAACTTTTTCTAACTTTTTGTAGGAACTTTGCTTAACATTGTACAGTTAGTAATCACTGTTTTAGGCATTGGGTTATTAATCCGACAATTGAGACATTCAAATCCATCAGCTGCTCTGTGAGAGAAATGTGGGAATGCTCCCTTAAAGATTCCTGTTAAATGTACTAGCCAATATCATTATTGCCTAAACACTGGTTTAAATAAAACATCTATTACTGATGGCAATGGCAATATTAATGTCAATAACATCACATTTCTTAATTCATATATGGACATCAATACTAATTATCATAAGCACTTATGAACTTTAAAATTTGATAATTTTAAGGACTGACAGGAAGGCATACACATATTAAGCATCTTAGTCCTCATGACAATATTCATGTAGTATTTTAAAATTATATCATCAATTCTTCATTTGAGATATAATCTGTTCTTTAAATATTCCATACTAAGTACTTACAAATGCTTCAACATACTTCTGAAAAATGAAAAAATTAACTAATACATTTGAATTGCATTTAAATAAGGAAGATTTAATAAAGATAAAAAGCACCTAAATAATATAAAAAATATTGGTAGGGTCTTAAGATGAGAATGTTTTGTTATTGGAAAACATTTAAATTTTCTTTTTAAAAGTTAATGATGATACAGAAATCTGCTATATAAATCTGTCATCACGATGTGCTATAGAAAAGTTTAACAAGAACAAAATAACGTTGGAACTCTCTTTTGAGCATCATTGAGGAAAAAATATGGGACAGTAAAGAGAGCATAAAAGACCTCCCAAAACTAGTATAAGTATTGTCAGATTTATATCTGATACCTTTTGTACATGAATTGTGAAAGCCACACAATTTCTTTTACAATTGACATTTTATAGTACTCTGCATTCTGGCGGATGATGGGGAAAAAACTTTATAAATTTTTAAACAATCAGAAGTATTTTATGATAAAATAAAGCTTCTCTAGCAATCCTCCTTACTGTTTTCTTCACAGGAATTATAATTGACATCTTTTGTGTATTTTGTTTGCAGAGCCAAAAATAAAATTAAATATTAAAAAATAAAAACAGCATGAATATCTTAAAGGATATGACAAAGCATTGTGTTAAAAGGTTCTGGTGAGACCTACTACAAGGCTTGGTTATGGAAACACTTATGATGGCTACTAGAGATGTTTGTGTTTGTATTCAGCTAGGCGCTCTCATTACCTTGTAATAGAAAAGTAATTCTAGGTGGAATCAAATAAACTTCCCCTTGATTTTCAACCATTTACCAAGGAAGCTTGCACCCAGGGAGGTTCCTGTTTACTGCTCACCTCTGCACATGCCTAACACATATGACTCTGCTTCTCAGAACTTCAATCTAATAAGATGCCTCTTATATATGCCTTCTGAAATGTACCACTAAAAGTCTAAACCTTTTGAAGTAAAAAGATAAACTCATTAGAGCCCTGTGCACACTGACATAAGGCCAGACCTTTATTTAGCTAATCTGGAGATCAATATAGCATGTAACCATCTGGCTTTTTGTTTAAATCCATAAGCAGGATACCTGTTTAAAATTTCATTATTTCCATCTTCATTTGTAACACATCATCTTCATTTAAACATCATATGAATCAGATGAATGCTTTGTTTTCAATTATTATTAGAAATATATATACATATATTGTATACATATCAAATTAAGATTCAGACTATGGGAGAAATACAGAGCCTCGTGTTACTAGGGAAACATGATGCTAAAGGTTTAGTGACCACCTCAGATGGTGTTGTACAGCAAAGGTTGTCAGGATGAGAGAACAGAAAGAGAGCTTGCTGATGCGAAGAATGAGTTTAGAATGTTACCTACTGATGCTATGATGATTTTTATAAAAGAAATAGTGCAGACTCTCTCCTTCCTAAAGAAGAATTATGAGACTATAATAAAGAAAGCCTCAAGGAATTTATACCTTTGAAATATAGAATAAATGAAATTTCACTTCCATCTGTGAGTTTATAAAGAAAATTGGACTTACTAGGTTCTTTAGAATTCTATAGAATTAAGATTCTGTTAGGATATCCTGATCTGACATCTCACTATTAAGCTTGTCTTACTTTTATGTTTAGATCTTCATATTGCTAAAGTAAGCATAAATCATTTGCATTATAGTTGATTGTGAATTATTCAATGAATCTTCTAAGAAAAAATGAATACTATTCTAATGTGTTTATCAACAAAAACATATTAGAGACTAAAGTTTTATTATATTTCTGGCAACAAATTAAAGTATATATATGTGATTTGGTACATTAAAAATTCATTCTTTATTATATATCGATATGTATTTAATATATCAAATGTGTTTGAGATTCTATTAAATTCATTACTTGCTGATGAAGATCAAGGTTTGCATCCTTCATTATGGCTTACAATTCAATGGAAGAAGTTCAAAATCCTCATAAGTAGACCAACAGCAGCCTCATAATCCTGGAGAAAACTTTCAAGTTGTCTTGCTTGGTTCACAACTAGTGCTTAAGGAAGTGATTCTCAATAGTTCTAAAGACATATTTCATTTGCAAAATACACTGCATGAGACCTCTGTAGAGTATTGAAAAACAAGGATGTTACTTAAGGAAGTAATTTTCTTTTTTTTGTTTTTGTAAATGGGACATCACTGCCCTCTTGTGATGGGAGTAGGAGATCCAGCCTTGCTGCTGGATTTGAACCTCCAACCCAGTGGGCTGCAGTTGCGTGCACAACCACTACGCCACCGGGGCTCAGTCCATAAAGAAGTAATATTCAATTGTTCCATATGGATATGAAAGTTGGACACTGAATAAGAAAAATCTAAGAAGAATCAATATGTTTGAAATGCAGTGCTGGAAAAGAATACTAAATGTACCATAAACTTCTAAAAGGACAAACCTATACTTCTTGGAAGAAGTACTGTCGGAGTGCTCCTTAGAGACAAGGATGGTAAGATTTTGTTTTGCATACTTTGGGACATATTGTCAGGAAAGACTAGTCCCTAAAGAAGGACATTATGCTTGGTAAATTGGAGGAACAGTGAAAAAGAGGAAGGCCCATTCTTAGAAACAATTGGCACAGGACTGCACAGTGTTTCACTCTGTTGGGTATAGGGTTGATATGGGTCAGAATCATATCCATGACACTTAACAACAACAAACTCTTATTATCTTAAGAAAAATGCTTGTTATTCACCCTAGAAAGCAGGGTATTTTTTAGTTTAAGGAAATATCCTGAGTCATGGAACCATTTTCAAACCCTATTTCATATTATCTTGCACATATCCAGTAATATCTGTTAAAATATTTCATCTGCTTCTTCCATGTGGGCTTTTCTGTTTCTGCACTGAATGGTGACTTAATTATCTTCAAGTCTTTGCGACTCCAGATAGTCAATCATTTGGTAGCTGGGCACCATCATTTATTCTACTCTGTTTGCCTCTGTTTCCATTTGTCTTCAGTAATATCAGGAGTCAATTGGTCCATTGATTTTGATTTTTGGTCTTTGATGTCTGATACCTGATTGTTTCAGCACCTCAAGATCGCACAGGCAAGTGAGCTTCTTTTATGGTGGGTTTTGTTGCTTCTGACCTAGATGGCTGCTTGTTTATGCTCAAGCCTTAAAGACCCCAGATGCTATATCTTTTGGTAGCTGGGCACCATCTGCTTTTTTCACCACTCTTGTTCAAGAGGGGCCGAAGGGAGCAGGTATTGAGCATCAAAGAACAAGAATCACATCATTACGAAGGAGGGGGAGAGCAGGGAGGGGTCCTAAGGCCCACTGGTAGGTAATTGGTCACCCCTTTACAGGGGAGTCATGGGGAGGAGACAGACCAGTCAAGGGGCAACCCGGCAGTGATGAAACATACAAGTTTCCTCTAGTTCCTGAAGTCTTCTTCCCCCACCAACCATAATGGTCCCAACTCTATCTAACAAATCCAGATGGACTGGAAAAGGTACACTGGTGGAAAGGGGATCTGGAGATATGGGGAAACCATGATGGGTGAGCCCCTTTGAGCCAGTGGTTAGATTGGAGCTGCTGGAAGGGTGGAGAGAAGGTTGGGTAGAGAGACGGAACCAACTTCAAGGATATACACATAAGCTCCTATTTGAAGGACGGGCATCAAAGGAGTGGGTTGGGGGAGAGGTCGGGCAGTGTAAGATATGACAGAACAATAACAATGTATAAAGTATTGAGGGTTGGTGGGGAGGAGAGAGCAAGGGAAGAGGGGAAGGAATGGATAAGCCGATACTAGGGGCTCAAGGGAAAAGGCGGGTGATTGGAGAATGATAATAGCAGCGGACATGTGAAGGTGCCTGGCACTGTATGTTATTTATGTATTGTGAAAAACGATGTACAAAGCGCCAATAAAATGATTTAATAAAAAAAATTTAAAAAGATAAAAAAAGTCTTTCATCTGATTCTGCCTTGCTTAAGGAGCCATTCTGGTGCAGTTGGCTAAGTACTGATTGTAGTACTAACTAGATTCAAACCAACCAGCTGCTCCTCAGGAGGAAGATGGCAATGATCCTGTAAAGAACTGCAGGCCCTGAAACCCGACAGAAGTTGTTTTGATCCATGGGGTTACTTTGATATCAGTGAATTTGGTTTGATATTTAGATGTGTTGCTTTTTGTTGGTCCAATAGATGATTAGCTCAAAGTCTGTTCATAAAGGGTATATTTTTTACTCCGTCTAATCTACCTTTACTCTCCCCTTTTCTTCTTTTTAAAAGATTCAGGAAGTCCTAGATAAAGTGTCACTTGTACAAAAAACAAAAGCCAGAAAGAGGTTCAACCACGCAAACCTCGGTAGAAGAAACACAAGGGCTAAATGAAAACATAAGAGCAAAAATCATAATGGGGAGTAGAATCTTTCAGGAGAGGAGGCTCCAAAATAATGAAGAAACTAAACTGCATTTGCTTTAAATATAACCAAAATCCTATGAAGGTTTTGAGGAAAGAAATAGTAAGAGTTAATTTATGTGTTGAACCAAACTAATTGCTTACTGAGGACTGACAGTGAGTATGGGAGAAGAAATAAGTAGACCATGCAAGAAGCTAATGCTTTGGCTTATTGAAGTTGTTGAGCCAGTTCTGATTCATAATGGACCTAGGTAAAACTGAACAAAGCACAGCCCATTCCAGCACCAGCTTCAAAATTGTTCAGCTGGAGCCCATGGTTGCCACCACTGTGTCAATCCATCCTGTCACGGGTCTTCCTCCTTTTCTCCTGCTTCTCTACTTTACTATCACAATGTCCTCCTCCAGCGTAATGGTCTTGCCTGACAAAATGTCCAACATACCTAAGACAAAGTCTCACCATCTTTCTCTCTAAGGAACAATTTTGGCTATACATCCTCGAAGAAACACCCTCTTATTCTTTTGAAAGTCTAGGTTCTTGTTCTTGTTAGGTGCCGTCCAATGGGTTCCAGGCCATCCAGACCTTATGCACAACAGAAGGAAACATTGCCTGGTCATGTTTCATTTCGAAGTTATTCCTATGTTTGAGTCCAATTTTGCAGTCATTATGTCAATCCACCTCATTAAAGACCTTCCTCTTTTTGGATGTCCCCTATTTTACCAGCATGATATTTTACTCCAGAGACTGGGCTCCCCTTACAACATGTCCAATTATGTAAGAAATCTCACCACCCTTGCCTTTAAGGAGCATTATGGCAATACTTCTAAGAGAGATTTGTTTATTTTGGCAATACATGGTACCTTCTCCGCACCCCCCAGCCCTGCCCTCCAGCACTATAATTCAAATGCATTGATTCTTCTTGGATCTTTCTTATTCAGAGCCTAACTTTCACACGCATATGAGATACTTGAAAATGATTGGGCCAGACATACCTTCGTCCTCAAAGTCACATCCTACCTTTTTAAGACTGTAAAGAGATCCTGAACAACAGATTAACCAAATAGAATGTGTCTTTTGATCACTTGACACATTAGCACTGATTGCGGACCCAAGAAAGAATCCTTGAAAACTTCAATCTTTTCTACATTTACCTGATCTTACCTTTAGGTCCAGTTGTGAGGATTTTTTTCTTTCTTTAAATTGAGTTGTAATTCATACTAAATATTGTAATTTTTGAGCTTATCAGCAAGTGTCTCAGGTCCTCCTTATTTTCAGCACACAATGTTGTATCATCTGCATAACACAGATTGTTATGGCACTTCCTCCAATCCTGGTATCACATACTTTCTCATGTAAGCCAGCTTCTCTGATAATTTTCTCAGTATACAAATGGAAAAACTGTGATGAGAATACCCCTGACTCATAACTTTCCTGATTTTAAACCATGTAGTATTCCTTTTTTTCTGGGCATTCAACTGTTTCTTGATCTATGTACAAGTTCTGCTTGAGCCCAACAAAACATTCTGGAATCCTGATTCTTCTCCTGACTATCCATAGTTTCTTGTGATCCACACAATAGAATGTCTTGGTATAATTACTAAAACAGAGGTAAACATCTTTTTGGTATTATCTACCTTCAGCCAAAATATATCTGCCATGAGCAATGGTATCTCATATGACATGTCTTCTTCTGAACCTGGCTTGGACAGCTAGTAGCTCCCTTCCAATCATTGTTGGAAGATTTTCTGCAACATTTTGTTTTCATATGGTATCAATTATATTGTTCTGTAATCTTTTTTTCATGGTACTTTCTATAGTGTTTTTCCATACTCTTCCCATAATTCAAATACATAAATTCTCCATAGGCCTTCCATATTTAAAATGGAGTTTTCTCCATAGGCCTTCTATATTTAATATGGAGTCTTCACATGCACATAACTCAATTGGAAGTACTTGGGTCAGGCAAACCTTGGTCTTCAAAGTATTATTGGTGCTTTTCAACACTTTAAATAGTGATGTGTAGCTAAATTACTCATTGCAATGCAGATTGATTTCTGAGCTGCTGCTTCCAGGTACATTGTTTATGAATCTAAGTAAGATGAAATCCAATGTATCCAACTTGACAACTTCCAACTTATCCCCATTTATCACGATATTATCTATTGGTCCAATTGTGAGAAGTTGGGTTTTCATTACACTGAGTTGCAATACACGCTGAAGGCTGCAATCACTGCTGCTCATTACGAAGTGATACAGCTTCTTCCCATTCGGCAATCAAGGTTGTGTCAGCCTCATGTCACATGTGGAAACAAATATCCCTCCTGTTTGATTCTGTGCTCTTCATCATGTAGTTCAGCTTTTCTCTTTGCTCTGCATTCAGATTAAGTATTGTAAAAAAGATACAACCTTAACACACGTCTTTCCTGGTTTTAAATCATGCAGGATTTCCTTGTTCGGTTCATGTAATAAGCTCCTGAGTTATTTGCATGTTCTGTTTGTGCATAAATGTCTTTGTATTCCCACTGTTCTCAGAATTATTCATAGTTGGTTATGATCCATACAGTGAAATGCCTTCAAATAATCAATTTTTAAAAAGTAGCAAGTAAATATTTCTTTTATTCCCTGCTATAACCCAAGATCCTTCTGACATCAAGAATGATATTCACTTTTTCATGCTTTCTTCTGAATCTAGATTGGATTTCTTGCAGTGACCTGTCAACTATCGCAACTTTTTTAAAATTTCAAATAAGTAAGTTTCTTTAATTCCAGATGGTATAGAATTCTGTGCATATCGAAGACTGAAGAGCAGCTCTGGCAGGATTCTGGATTGGGTTCACTCTGCTCGCATGGCTAAGACAGAAATGGATGGATGAGAAGAACTAAAAGTTGTATGATTTTTCTTATCTTTTACAAAATTTATTCTTAAATAAACAGCAGGCTCCAAGACAACATTTCCTTCTAATCATAAGTGGCAACAAATGTTATAACAGAGAAGACAGATATTTACACAGGAATGGAATCAAGGGTCAGCCTTGCCTCAGTCACCAAGAACAGCAAACTTTTTGCCTGATTTCTTAATTCCACCTGTGACCAGAGGGTCCTTCTCCAAGGCCTTCCCTTTTAGCTCCTCAGGTTTCTTTTGTTCTTCTCTTTCTGCTTGAAAGCTTTATCTTCCTAGTCCATTTCCTTTTTCTGCTTCTTGGATTGTTTCAGGGCCTTCTTGTCACCTTTAAGGCCAGGCCTGGCACCTGCCACCCCTTTCCCAGACCGGCCACTAAAAAGCCTGTTACAACTTTGTTGAATGATCCTCAGCAAAATTTTACTTGCATATGCTACCAATCATGTTGTTTAATAATTTCAGCATTCTGTAGGATTACAGAATTTTTTTTTATTTCTTTATTTTTCTTTATTTCCAATGGGTACATATATGCATTTTTTGTAGTTTGTTGCCAGATACCTGTCTTCCACATGTCTTGGCATATGTGAGTGAGCGCTTCCAGTGCTTCACCACTTGTTGAAACACTTCAATTGCTATTACATCAATTCTTGGAACCTCTTGTGTTTTTTATCTTTGTTTTCTTGTAAAGTTTCCAGTGCAATTTGGGTTCCTTCTTTCAGTATAATTTAGTCTTCATCATCTGCTACCTCTTCGAAAGATTGAAGGTAAACAATTTATTTTTGACATGGTGGTTATGTATATTGCTTCAGTTAATATTTTGCCCATAAAAACTTTTAATAATGCAGTTCAAGGCTTGAATTTTTGTGCAATTCTTTCAGTTTCTGTTATTCTTAGTGTGCTCTATTTTTGGTGTCCTATGTCTAGATATTTGCACATTTCATCATAACCTCTGACTGTCTTTTCCATCTGATCTTTGAAATTTTCTCTTTAATTCTTTGATTTAATCACTCCTTTAATTCCCCTTAGTTATTCTATAGAATAAGGAGGAAGTTTCAAAGTCCCTTCTGATATTCACTTTGATACATTCTTTCTTTTTTGTCTTTGGAAAGATTTCCTTGCTTTCTTCATGAATGATGTACCTGATGTCTTCCAACAGCTAATCAAGTTTTCTCTCATTACTGTTCAATGAGCCAAATCTTTTCAAGGGATGTCCTCACAATTCAGCTGGGATATGCTCCACATCACATTTTGGTCCTCATAGACTTTCAAAATTTTTCATCAGCTTCAAAATAAGCTTACATATGAGCAATTGATGATGATCCAAATCTGGACTTCATTTTGATTGATGATATTAAACTTCATTTTGGTTGATGATATTAAGCCTAGTCTCTTACAACAGATGTGGTCAATTTGATTTCTGTGTTTTCTAGCTGGTGGAATTTATATTTATAGTTGTTATTTATCCTGAAAATGGAATTTATGATAAAGAAATTATTGGTCTTGCAAAATTATATTATGTAATCTCCAGCTTTGTTTTTCAAACCAAGTCATATTTTCCAATTAATGTTCTTTCATTATGTTCCAACATTTTCATCCCATTCACCAATAATTATCAATGCATTTTGATTACATAAAAGACTACACTTGTGTGTTCCTAGGATTTTATGAAAGTATAAATCCTCACCTTTTTCCTTGTCATGAGCTGGTGGCTTTATGTATTGACCATGAGTTCCACAGGCCCAAAATTAAAACACTGTGCCAACAAGACTTCCATTTAGAGATAGAGCTAATGAATGTATTAATATAGTTGATATGAAACATGAGAGATCTATATTTCAAATATGACTCCCATCAACTCTAGCATATTGTCCTGTTGAGAAACCATAACACTCTTTATTTCAACATTTGCCACCCTCTTCAATATATATTCTGAACAGTGTAACCAGAGTGACTGTTTTTAGAGGCAACACATATGTCTACCACTTAATATAAACCCATATTTTTCTTATTCCCTTCAGAATTAGATTGCTAGAATTATTACAATGACCTATAAGGTTATTTTGAATTTGCACTTATGTTGCCTATTTTATTTTATTTTATTGATGATTCTATTACATGTCCTTTCTCTCTTGGCCCCTCCACTTGAAACACCTTTCTCTTAACTATCTGCTTAGTGAACTCTTTTACTTCTAAGACTTTACATTTACATCTCGACCTCTCAGTGGTGTCTTCCTTCACATTCCCACTTGGTATTACTACTGCTCATCTCTTCCCAATTTGCCTTGCCCTGTCATATTTTTCTTTTTTCCAGGATGTATTACTTTTTTGAGTAGCTACATTATATTTAGCATATGTATTTTGTCACTAACTTTTTCTTTCTATATTATAGACATTAGGAGCACAGAGATAACCCTCTTCTCTCCCCCCCCCACACTTATGTACCACTGTGTAACTCACATTGGCTGTTCAAAAAATATAGAACAAGTAAATTAAAGAATGGAGGTTATAAGATTCATAACTTGAAGTAATAGGACAAATTAATTTTAATTATTGAGAAAAATATGGGACAGGCAATGTGGGAATGGTGTATGGAAAAGCATTAAGAGCTAAGTTTTTAAACACTGAGAGAATGATAAAACAACAAATTGAATAAACTGGGGAAGTAATTAAATGCAGATATTTGGACATCAAGGTCTAAGTGGAGCTATAAATCAAGAAGTTGTTACCATGCCCATAACCAAGGGGAATACCATATTTCTGTATATATCACTTGTCTGCAGAAAATGCCCATAAAAGCAGCAAACATAGGACAGACAGGAAACGAATATATGAAGGTAGTTTTAACACTTTGTAAAAACAAAAACAAATAAAAATGTATGACAAACATGTTATTTGAATCAAAATATGAGAGTGTAATGAGTTTTAGGTTACTAAAGCATTTTGCGATATTAGGCTTAAAAATCAGAAAATGAACCTGAAAAAAGATTACAAATGAGGGTGGGCAGTAGAGTCCCCAAAGCAACTGAAGGCAAGAAAGAGAAAGTGATAATTTGTGTGATGTGATACAGAGAGATCTTCAGAATCTTTTGAACTACAGGCCAATTCATTTATCTAACTTTTATTCTTTGTTAAGGAAATGGGAAAGAATCCCTCTGCAGTCAAAAGAGAGAAGAAAGTGAAATTTGGTGGTCGGCCTAGGGGTCCTTCTCTTCCTGACATCTCAGGAGGAAGTCTCTGTTACCTTTTCCACAGGGTAGCCAGACACCTCTACAGTTAACATCACCACATTCTCGATGGCATGAAGTAACCCTCTATTCTCAGTTCTATACACTGTTGAAACATTGGAAACTATTGGGGTTTTTTCTACTCTACCTCTTTCTTGTTTCCTTAAGATAAAAGAAAAAGAAACTGGATTTTGCTTGAACAGATTTCTATCTAAGCAATCATCAGGACTACAATTATCAGGGTACAAGTTATCTTTGTAGTGTCTGTGTTTGGCAGAGGCAGTTGAATATAAAAATTAAGAAGTGGGGGATACATAGTTTCCCAAACTTGTTTTGTAATACTGCTACCTTTTCATGTAAAAATAAAATACTTCACTCAGTGTTACTCTGGCAATTAAAAACTTAGTACTATGGCTGGTAAACCAGGATATGGTGCTGCTGTTGCTCTTGATGTGAGGGGCCATTGAGTCAGTTCCAACTGGTAGGGACCCTAAGTAAACCAAAGCAAAGCAAACCCCCGCCATCAAGTCAGTGCAAGACCCTGTGGTTGACAAGACCCTGTGGTTGACAGGGGTTGTGACTGTCCAAAGAGAGCCCAGCCTCTCTCCTGTGGCGCTGTTGGGGGTTTTGAATTGCTGACCCGGTGAACTACAGTTCAATGCAAAACCACTCATCGCTTAGGTGCCTCACATAAACACTACCAGTCTTTCACTAAGCTCCCGTTGTTTGTTATGTCTGCGATTATTGTCTCAGCCACTGCTTCAGTTCATGTGGTCTAGGGACTTCCTCTTTCCCACTGCATTTCCAGGGATCAGTCTCTTTTGATGCCATGTCCATAGTACATGAGATACAGATTTTTTTTCTTTTTGAATTTCAATATTATTCTCTAGCATGATAATTCAAACTCATCATTTCTTCTTTAGTCTTCCTTATTCAGTGTCCAAATTTTACATGCTTATTAAGCATTTCAATTAAGCATTTGATTTTCAAGTACGCAATCGAAAATTCCATGATTTGGGTAAGGTGCATCTTAGTCCTCAAAGTGACATCCTTGCTCTTAAATATTTTAAAGAGGTCTTTGTACCCAATTTGCCCAATTTAATGTGCTATCCTTGACAGCTTCATTTTTCTCCATTTATCATGCTGCTACCTTTTGGTTTAGTTGTGGCTAAATTGGTCTTCTTAGCATTAAGTTGTAATCCACATGGAAGGCTACAATCCTTCAGCTAGTGCTTCAAGTTCACACTCAGCAAATAAAAATGTATCACCTGAACTTAAAAGTTGTGAACAAACCTTCCTTCAATTCTGATGCCGCAGTCTTCTTCATATAATCCATTCTTTTCCAGTGCCCTCATGGAAGAGATATCATCCATGTTGTAAAGCACTGAGTGAGCACATGGCCCATGTTTTAATAGCCATCAGCTGGTGTAAGTCATAAGTTATGGGATCAGTGTAAGTGCAGTCTGATTCATTGGAGCGCTAGTGTAGCGATGTGTCCAGCAGTGGCTGACATGTGGAAGGTCAGCAATTTGAGTGGCCGGCTGCTCTGTGGCAGAGAGCGGAAGCTGGCTAGTGTCTGCAATATATCCTGCCTCAGACAGATGTGCAGGAGTTCTACACTGCCCCAGAGGGGTATGCCAACACCAAATCAACATGAAGGCAGTGGATGGGTGGGAGTTTCATTATCAGATAGAGTGTTTCACTGCAAAAGATAATGTTTGCAAAGTCTTTAATACTTATTTTCTGCAACCTGTCTATTAGCAACTTTAATCCCTTTAATTTCAGCAGATTTCCCCTTTGACATTGTTAATCCGTTGAGTTAGTTATCTCCTTTTAAAATTTGAAATACTGGTGTTCCATTTTCTCACTACCTGCTGACATTCTAATCTCCCTTATGTTTGCACAATCTTCCTGAAAGAACTCTCTATGGTGATCAGTAACCATTTAACCACTTTCAACTGTCTTCATAATTCTATTTCTTTAAATGGATTGTTTTAGTTATAACTCTTTCTAGTTGTATGCTGTTTATCAAGCTATTAAATTTTTATGAATCTCAGTTTTTCACTTCTAAGATTTTTTTGTGTGGAGGGAAAATTCAAAACATTTTGCCCCTCATTTTCTCCCCACCCATCTCTCAAATTCAAAACATTTGTGATAATTTTCAGGACAATAAAATTGAAACACATTCCCTTTCTGGCCTAATCCAATCCTGTCCTCCTTCTTCCTGTTTAATATTTCAACTGATTTTTATCTTGAAAATATCTGTTCTCTTAATTTCTATGACACTATATTCACTTATTCATCTTTCTTCTTTCACTGATAGGTTGGCTCCCATGTAAACTGAGGTAAGATATGATGTACTGTATGTACACTGCTGATGGTGCAGTGGGTTACCAGTTGGGCTGTTATCAGCAGATCAAACCCACCAGACACTCAGAAACAGAAAGATGAGACTTCCTGTTTCTATAAAGGTTACAGACTAGGAAACAAATGTAGTTCTACTCTGTCCTTCTGGACCACAATGAGTCAGAATTGACTCACTGACATTGAAGTTGTTTAGCTTGTTTGTTTGTAATTGCATACTTCATTTCCAATTGTTTTAGTCTCCATCACACTACACTGACTTGTTTCATACTTAGGCTAATCTAGTTTAATAATTTAAAATTTTGCATGTATCAAAAGAACATTTTTATCGAATAAAAGCAATTCTATTGCTATATAAAATTATATTTACATATGTAAATGCCTGTAAGTAGACCGCTATAAATACCTTTTGCCTTCGAGTTCTTTCTTCTATTTCCTTTTACTTTCCTCTTGTCCCACCAGCATGTTTGACCTTCATTCGTGTTTCAGTGATTCCTCTTGGTTACATTGCCCTTGATCAAGCCTTACTAGGCATCCTATGGGCTCCTCACCATTAATTTTAGATCACTTGTTGCTTCTATTTTGGGGGGGGGCATCACTGCCCTCTGGTGGTTGTGGGAGCTACCCAGCCTTGCTCCTGGAGAGCCGCTGCTGGATTTGAACCGCCAAGCCCATGGGCCTCAGTCCTGCACTCAATCACTACACCACTGGGGCTTAGCCCTTCCCTGGGTTTATTAATACCCACTTTCATTTCCTGCACTCCCCTCTCCCATGTCACCCCAGAACCATCAGGCCTGTTGTTTTCTCATCTGAATTGTTTATCCTGCTATCTTATCTAGATAAGCATGCAGAGACAATAATAATAATAATAATAATAATAATAATAATAATAATAATAACAAAAAAGACAGAGCAAAGCAAAAGAACAAAAGAAAATAACAACAACAAAAGAGCTGGTAACATAGGAAATTCAGGACAGATAAATGTCTCAGGACTGATATTGAGGGAAGCCGTACCAGGAGAGGAAGGAGAAGGTAGGGGAGAAAAGAGGAACCAATCATAGTGACCTATATGTAACCCCACCCAGAGGGATGGGCAACAGAAAAAAGGGTGAAGGGAGACCTCAGTCAGTGTAAAACATGTAAAAATTAATAATATGTCATCAAGGGTACATGAGGGAGCGAGGGTGAGCAAGGGAGGAACAAAATGGGGAGCTGATATCAAGGGCTCAAGTAGAAAGACTTCTTTTGAAAATGATGATGGCGACAAAAGTGCTTGACCCAATGGATGTATGTGTGGATTGTTATGAGAGTTGTATGTGCCGCTAATAAAATGATAAATATATAAATAAATAATAAAATATCCTAAAAAGAAAAAGTAATTCTTCATATTGTTTCTGCCTAAGGACCTCCACAGCGGCACATGTCTTATATCTCTTTAGACTATGATTCTATGATTTGGGCAATCTTGCCCAAATAAGTAATTATTGTTCAATGTTAGATAACAGTTGTTTTCAAGCTTGCTATTTTTCCATATTCTCATCATTAAATAAATTTTACATAGAAAAATAGCTCACTTCCCAGATAAAGCACTTCCATTGGTCTTTGCAAGGTAGTGTGATTTGTGCTGCTGTTTTTAGACCCCTTATAATTGTTTCATGATCATAGACATCCAATGTACAACAATGAGATGTAGTCAATTAATATAGACCTTCTAGCCATAATAGTTTACATGATGTATTATAATTCTGGACTCTTCTGTGTCTATAAGATCAGTTTGGAGGGAGTTTGCATGTTCAGGACCCAAACCTAGCTGAAAGCAAGTACACTTTCAAGAGAGATGATTAATTCTTCTACAGTCTACAGTAATCTCAACATTCTTTGCCCACACCATACAGCAAATGTACCAATTACTCTACAGGTATCATTATTACCATATTAGTTTGGTATATTTTTTAATTACCTTATTAGTATTTTTTGCTCTATTAAACTGTACATGAAAGTTGTCATACATAATGCTATGATAATATAATTAAATGGATTCATTTCTCATGTGAATATTAGGAAGTTTTAGCTGTCTGTACAACACACAAAGCTTTTGATGAATTCTCTGTGACTTTAAACTTGTAAACTGTTTCCATCTTTTCTTCTAGCACATGATGGGGAATTATTTCTAGATATACTAAAGTGAGCTTGAGAAAATTCATAGTCTGGGAAGGAAGCAAAATTCCCCTCCCATCTTTAAATGTTATAATATTCAAGAGCAAATTAAATTTATTTGTATGGCATCGTGAACAAAGGGAATCACTGAACCAGAAAACAAAGTAACCATTTACAAGGAAAACTTGTGTGGTCTTGGAGATGCTGTCTATCTAGATGTGATTATATAACTGTGATTATATGATGTATATATATGTGTGTACACACTTATATACATACATATATGATGTAATAAAGGAGGTAAATTTTACTATATGTAAATTATACTTTGTTAAATTAAACTTCAAATTGCTTATAGTGACATTATATAGATAACATCTGATATCAAGCATGCAAACCCTTTATATTTGTGCACTGCACTTGTCAAAATTTGTCACTTGGAATGCATCAATAGAATACTGGAAGCTTCAAACATTAATGATGGAGTTATAAAGTGGTAGGACCATTATGGAATTACCATATGTTCCAGGAATGCCACTATCAGGGATACATCCTAGAGACATAAGAGCCAGGACACCAATAAATGCATGAACATCCATATTTATCATAATATTACAAACAAGAGCAAATCATTGAAATGATCTAAATACCCATCCACAAATGGATAAATAAAAAAACTATGGCACAACTCCACAGTGGACACACTCAGTATTAGCAAACACAGATAAATCTCTACAACACTGCATAATGTGGATGGATTGGGAAGATACTATGCAGAGTTAAATGAGTCAATCAAAGGGGACAAGCATTGTATGAGGCTATTACTAATACTCAAGAGAGAGTTTTCATGTGAAAAGAAGCATTCCTTCCTAGCTACAAGAGGTGGAAGGGGTGGAAAACATAAACCACTACCAAAATTTAGACACGTATTAACTTTGGTGAGTGAAAGGCCATTCGCAAGAAGAGGAGGGCAACACAAACTGATCCAAGCAAAGGAAGACATTGCCAACAGTGCAAGTGTTAAAGGCAACGGAGAGATGGACTATGACATACATTATAATAATAATAATAGTGAATTAACTACATCATAGGACCATCTTATACTTCTGAGCTCATTAATGTTTGAAGCTTTCAGTATTTTATTGATGCATTCCAAGTGACAAATTTTGACAAGCTCAGTGCACAAATATAAAGAGTTAGTGTGCTTAATATTAGTGGTTTGGAAGTCTTGTGGATCCAGTTGCGTTGTAAGCATCTCGGAGCTTACAGAGTCAGGTGTCTCTATATGGCTTCTCGGCTCCAGAATCTGGTTGATTGGGGGAGGTCCTTATGGCTTCTCCAGTTCCCCGGGCAGAGCCCCATGTGTCTTGTCAGTAGAGCTTTTCCCTGGGAATGAACAGAGAGAGAGAGAGAGAGAGAGAGAGAGAGAGAGGTCTTTCACCTCCCAGGAAGAAATGCCAGAATTCTTAGAATACTCAGGAGAAACCATGCCCAGGTAGAGACCTCATTGACTGTGATCTGATTGACCAACTACACTGTACCCCTTAACTCCTAATTCTCTCAAGTCTCAAATTGATCCCAGATTATGTAGTTACCAGACGATCTTTTGTCAAAAGTTTTATTTTAGAAATAACTGACTACTCTTGTTATCAAGCACTTTTTGTATTTTCTGTAGAATGATTATGCTATCTTGATAAATTGAGTGACCCTTAATTGAAAATGTTTTGCAGGACAACATGTATGGTGACCTTGTAACTAAATTTTCATATAGCCAAGTACAGCAGTTGTTCTACCTCTTTATTAAGACATGAATGGTACCTAAATATTCAGAAAATGCCATCTAACAAACAAGGCCAGCTCTTAAAGATCAGTGATTTATGATAAACCTCTAAAACAATATAGTAAACAGGAATGCACAGTGCAATTATGTGAGGTGAAATTGTGTCAGAATTGAAGGATTAGTGTAATCTAAATAATCGGTGTATCAAAATTTAAAATAATTACTAACTGCAACCTAACACTTTGTTATTCCCATTTTCATGAACAGATCTCTAGACCCAGATTCTAACTTATCTTAAATAAATTGATAGCTGAATATATCCACAAGCAATAAAATATTTAGAATGATTTTTTAATACTCAAAATATTTAGTGGTAATCATATAGCTGAGAAGGAGTCTGGGAAACAGAGGGGATTATCCATGGTGCTCCTAACCAGAAGGTTGGTTCTTGGAACCTGCCAGTGACTTCAAGGGAGAACTCCTAAGCTTCTTGTGCCCACAGATAGTTAGTGCTTCAGAAACCAAAGTGGGAGCTGTACTCTGTCCTAACCATGAGTCGGAATAGACTTGGTGTCAGTGAGTTTGGTTTCCAGTTTTTTTCAGTTCTACATTGTTGAAAACAGAAAATGTGATAAGATGGAGGTGGATTTGACACTGAAAAATAAGTACTACTCTTGTAAAATATGATTGCTTTAATTTATAGTTTGGTACAGATCAAATAACAAGTAGTATACACTTTGAATATCAATACCCAATTTCTAACAATCTTCACATTTTGTAGGACACAAAGAATAATAGAAATCATAAATAAATATTTTTATGCAAATTTCAAATTCACTTGTCCTTGTCATATGCAAATGTGAAGTAAGCTTTTGAAGCATTTTGTACTTTAAAATCAAATGCCAACATCAGAATTATTTGCATCTTTTAGTTGAAAGTATGAATCAATTGTTTACTTATGGGAATGGTAACAAGAGGCTTGGAAACTTTCCTCACAGCATGCAATACAGATATTGGCATAAAAATGAATATTAGAAAGACTTATGAATGAACACTTGAGTGAAATTCTTTGATAAAGTTATTTTAAAAATAAACAATCGCTATTTTGGAGGTCCCTGTAAAATTATACTGGCATTGTAGTGATACTAAAAGCTTAACTTTTATGATAACTTTTACTGAGATAACTATTAATTGTTGCTTGACTTTTTATAGTTCTTTGTCTGCATGTACATTAGAGCTATAGCTATTAATCATGAAATAATGATGAAATTCCAAGCAAAATATTGTTATTCTTAAACTAAATTCTTAATAACCACTTACTAGGCTTAGTTTAATAGTTAATTTTAATATTTGTATGTATTGGGGTGGGAAGTGGGGTTTGTAACCAAGATATCAGCTGGATGTGGATATAAAAGTCTTTCAACCAATTGCAGTAATCATTTCAGTAGTGAATTGCTTGATTGCTTGAACTTTTATGTGTTGGAAAAATAAACATATCCCCCACTATTTCTGTTTGGATAGTTGGAGATTGTGATTGTTCAGTCCAATGCCTTTTCCATTTTACTGGTTTTCCCTTTTTCCTGAGGTTTCTAACTGCCATTGCCTCTGTTATATCCACTTTTTCTATGATTACATTTCTAGACTATGTTAATCAACAATAATTTCTAATTTTTCAAAAAATCTTCAAAACAAAACAATGGAACAACATTTTACTGAAGCACTGAGGAGAAATTGTGGAAATCAATAGTTTAGTACTATATAAGCATCAGCTAAAAGGTGTTAGTCATGATTACAATGAATTTTGTTGACCACTTCTCATTATGGAATAAACTTTAATGATTTGTCTAGCTATAGGTCACATTGGATGCAATTCCTAAATCTGCTATTCTTTTGTTTCAATCCCCCCTTATTTTATTCCAGTTCATTACAGATTTATTTTTTTACTTAACCTTTAATGTACTTATCTTTAAAATAAACAATATCTTCTACTTTCATTGCCAAACTGGCCATTTTTTTTAAAGAATAAACAAAAAATAATCAATTACTCTGTATATGACATTTCTCAATGGCATGAGTGAGTTGTTTTTATCTTAAATAGCTATGGATTTGGAAGAATTATCCTTCCAGGCAGCAACAGTAAATTTTTGTCTAAAATACCCAGGCCATCAGAAGTTCTATGACTGAATGGAGAGTGAGAGAGAGGCAATGAGCCCGGGTGGCATCGTGGGCTACACGTGGGGCTGCTACCAGCCTTGGAAACCACCAACCATTCTAAAGGGGCAGGGTGAGCTCTCTACTCTGCTAAGATCAAAATGCAATATGCACTTCACATAGTAATGGTGTAAATAGACCAAGATTTGCACTAAGTAAACTAAATATCTTGTATGCAAATATTAGTCACTGTATTGCTATACTGCTTTAAATGACTAATTGATCATTTTCATAAGGAAAATATCTTAATATATTTTTTAATAATTTTATTGGGGGCTCTTACAGCTACTACAACATTCAGTACATCATTTGTATCAAGCACATTTGCACACATGTTGCCACATACATTTCCAAACATTTTCCACTTGAGCCCTTGGTACAAGCTCCTCTTTAAAAAAAAAAAAATACTCGCCTTTCCCCTCCCCCCACTTTTTTTTAATGAATCATTTTATTGGGGGTCCATACAACTTCCATCACAATCCCTAACAACATCAGTTGTATGGAGGCCACTTTTACACACCCATTGCCATCATCACTCTCAAAACATTCTCCCTTCCTCCAGGCCCCCATTATCAGCTCACTATATTACCCTTCCTCCCCTGCTTCCCCTTGAACCCTTAGTAATTTACAAATTATTTTTTTCATCCTGTACCCTGTACAATGTGTCCCAACACTCACTTCCCTGTTGGCCGTGCTCCAGAGAGGAAGCTATGTGTAGATCCCTGAAGTTGGTTTTTCCTTTCTATTCCTCCATCCCTCCACCCTCCTGGTATTACCACTCCTATTACTAGTCTTGATGGATCATCTATCCTAAATTTCCCATGTTTCCAACTTCACTGTACATCTCCTGGTCTAGCTGGATTTATGTGGTAGAATTGGGGTCATTGATAGTGGATGGGAGGCAGCATGGGAACTAGAGGAAGGTTGCATGTTTCATAGCTCCTACCCTGTATCTTAACTGTGTCTTCTCCTCCTTGTAACCCCTCTGCAAAAGGAAGTTACCTCACCTATTGATGGACTTTGGGTCCCCAATCTGTACTCCCCCTCACTAATAATAATATAATTTTAGCTCATTGATGCCTGGCACCAGATCCCTTCACCACCTCATGATCACACAAGCTGGTATGCTTCTTCCGTGTGGGCTTTATTGCTTCTGAGCTGAATGGCCACTCGTTTCCTCAAGCCTTTAAGAGCCCAGACGCTATATCTTTTGTTAGCCGGGCACCATCAGCTTTCTTCACCACATTTGCTTATGCACATATTTGTCCTCAGCAATCATATCAGGAAAGTGAGCATGCAATGTTATGCTTTTTAGTTCTTGAAGCCTGATATCTCATCCCTTTGACACCTCATGATTCCACAAGCTAGTGTGCTTCTTCCATGTGGGCTTTGTTGCTTCTGAGCTAGATGGCTGCTTGTTTATTTTCAAGCCTTTAAGTCCCCAGAGGCTCCATCTTTTGATAGCCGGGCACCTTCAGCTTTCTTCGCCACCTTTATTTAAATCTTATTGTGTCACAGTATATAATGCAGTATTAAAAATCAGAAATCTTAATTTTAACAACAGTCAACAACATTTACCTCTTGTTTTTTTTTTTTATATTATATAAAAATAATAATCAAGCTTAACATAGGATGATTTTTAATAGTATTTCATTTTAGGACAATTTGGACTCCAGTCCAACTGCATCCATATGAAATTTCCCAGTCATGGATTATCAATCACAATATTTATAAATTCTTAGGGAAAATCTTTTTGATAAATGATACTTTTTTCTACTAAAAACACAAACACCTTCTACCTGTGTTAGTGATTACCAATCAGGAAAACATATATGACATCCCCCATGTTTTTAAACATTTTGACCCACTGTAGAGTCTCTCCCAACTAGTCAACAGAGTAAAGCACAACCAATCAATACACAAGCCATCGCCTTCAAGCACATCCTACCTAATAGCAACACTGGACTAGTGCTTCCAAGGCAGGGATCTCTGGAGTCTCGGAAAACCTCAGCTTTCTCATGAATATTCATCATCTTCTCAGTAGGACAACTAGCCCCTGCCAGCACCCTGTGAAAGGAAGTTGTGAAAGGAAGTCAAAAACGAAGCAACTGAACAATAGTCTTTGTCTTAAATATCCCAAACCATTGTCTCCCGGATTTCCTTCTGCTATCTGCTTTTTGTTGCTCTTGTTTTATATTCCTACCCCGAGGTACGTACCTCTAAAACGGTTCATAATTTTCTATTTATCCTAAATTATGTGATTGGCCACAGATTCACAAGACCTCAGCTATGTGTAACTATTTAAAGCTATGACATTTTAATAAAATTTAAGACAATTATAGCTAATTTTGAAGTTATAGTTTACTACAATTTCAGGGAGAATGCTGAAACTTTTAGAAATATACCCTAGAAACTGCATAAGGGAACTCTTTCTGAATATACTTTAAGTTAGACTAACTATATAACAGATTTTCAATATACAGACAACCACTGTGAGAATTTTTGTGAGAATTTTTAAGATGAATAAGTATTGAAAAGTTCACCTGATTTTACCATCTATATGGACTTTTATATTTAGTTTTAGCTTATCTAAAGGTGTGTAAAAACTTGTTTATAGTTTCTTACGATGATTTCATGTTTACCTATGCCTTTTTGCTTTAAAGTAGGTCATTTAATTTGAAGTACATTTTAATGCTATTTAAACTTCAACATATATACTATTTAAGGGACACCCATTTTATTAAACAAATTTTTCTGTTACAACTTAATTCGAAAGTCACCTCGGAAGAAAGTCAGCTAAGAAATACCTGCCACATTTGCAGGTACATTAGCCTAAGTAATTGCTTAATTTAGTTCCTACAAGCTTTTTATATTCCTGTCATAGATACAGAAATTGAATTGTGTGTTATCATGCTCATGCAGATGGTATGCGTATTTATTTTTCCACTTTTTAGTGATATATGGGAGCTAACGACATGACTGTTAAATATTAAATCATTGATGTCAGCTGCCAAGTCATCTGACCTAATTCAGAGAAGGGAATCTTGGCTCATGACTCTCGCTGTGCTTTCTGTGTTTTAGATAATACCAGCGGAATCCAAACTGCCACAGTGTGCTAGATGATGCACGCTAGTCTCAGACTCAACTTCCCCCCCCCCCCTCGAATCCATGATAGCATTTACTCATCAGAGTTCAGGCTAGAAATTACAGATGCACACTTCCTTCTTGATCCTCCAAGTCGCTACCAAACACAGATGAATGTACTTGTTTTGTCCACCATGTGAAAAGGGTCTAATACATATGGAAGTCGATCACAAAAGAATTGATCAACTTCATTTTAATTTTAATAAATCATTTTATTGAAAGACATTACAGCTCTTATAACAATCTATACATCCATGTGTCAAGGATATTTGCACATATGCTATCATCATTTTCAAAGCATCTTCTTTCTACGTGAGCTTTGGCATTAGCGCCGCATTTTTTTCATCCTCCCCCAACTCTTATAAATTCTACATCTTTATTTTCATATAATACACCTTTCAATGTCTCCCTTCACCCATTTTCCTGCTACTCATCACCCTGGAGATGGGGTGGGGGGTGGAGATGCAGTTATATGTCAATCATTGTGATTGCTACCCACTTGTCCCCACCTTCCCCCTACCCTCATGGTATCACTACTTCCATGATTGTTCCTGAAGGTTTTATCCGTCCAACATTCCCAGTTTTGAGAGCTCTTATCTATACCAGCATACATGCTCTGGGCTAGCCCGATTTGTAAGGTAGAAGTAGGGTCGTGAAAGGAGAAAGGGGGGGGAAGCATTAAAAAAACTAGAAGGATGTTATATTTTTCATTGGTGTTACACTGCGCCTTGGCTGGCTTGTCTCTTCATTGTGACCCTTGTGTAAGGGGATTTCCAATTGTCTACAGCGGGGCTTTGGATCTCCACGCCACTGTCCCTCATTCACATCAATGTAATTCTTTGTTTTAGGTCTTCTGATGCCGAATACCAGGCAAAACCTGTTGACACCTTGTGATCCTGCAGGCCTGTGGGCTTTGATGCTTCTGAACTACATTCCTGATTTTTCATCTTCAAGCCTTTAAGACTCCAGATGGTATATTTTCACCCCGTTTTTATCTTCATGCACTCTTTTTATCTTCAACAATCATTTGAGAAAGTGAGAATCACAGAATGCCAGGGTGTTAGAAGAAAATGTTTTTGCATTAAGGAATTCCTTAGAGTAGAGGCCCAATATACATCTGTTACCTTAATGCTTAGCATATAAATATATGCACATAGACCTGTATCCCTATAAGTATATATAGATATATTTACATATGTACATATCTGTATTTATACCTTTATAAATGTCCTTTGCCTCCTAGCATTTTCCAGTATTTCCTTACTTTTCTCCTGTCCCACTATCATATTTGACGTTCATTTGCTCCTCTGTATTCCTTCTTGGCTACATTGTACTTAATCAATCTCCACCAGGCATCAATTTTAGATCACTTGTTCCTTGGTCCCTGAGTTTTTTGGCTCTCACCTTCTTTTCCTCACCTCCACCTGTCCCATACCACCACTTCACCACCACCTGGAACTATTCACCCCACTGTTTTCTCCTTGGGATTTTTATTCTGTTTATCTTCTATAGATAGACATGAAAGAAGCAAAAAACAAAAAAGTCTACAAATAGTTCCAGCTCAGTCTGATGATCCTTATTTAACATTTTATGATTGAATTTGATGAAATGCCAAGTCTTCCCCACCCCACTATCCCCAAAATCTATTTGGGGGATTCCTCCAGGGCGCCATGGTTTTTCTCTGTTGAGCCCTATTCATTTTTTGGCCCTGTGTGTGTGGGTAGAGTGGGAGTTGAGGGAGTCAGTCCAGGCCCAATTCCCACATTGTGTCTCCAGTATTGCTCCATAACAGTATGGGTCAGGGAGGGGATGCCATGTCTCAGTGTGAGACTGGCTTTTCTGTCTTCTCTGTGCATTGACTGTCTACACAGGAATATCGCCCTTGGAGCTTGGGGGACCTGGGTGTAGTCCACTCTCTGATTCTCTCTCTTTACCTCCTTGTTTATTGTCATGTGTTCTGAGCAGACCTGCCCCTCTCCCCCGACTATATCTTGAGTGTTGTCCTCCTCAATGCATTCAATAAATTTCATGTTAAGATAGTAAGCATGATTTTCAAAATGAAAGCTCAACATTGGCTAGTTGTTGTTTAAATGTATCAAATTAAAATTGCTCTCATTAGTTAACAATATTTTATTCTCAATTTAACAAAATCAAATAGCACACTTTATATATGCTTTGGTGTATACACACTTCTAGAGATTATACTTCTGAATTTCTGTTCATAACAGTGAGGAAAGATATACTGCCAAATCCTTTTCTGGATAATTTTGTAGTCTTATTTTTGTCACACATTATTAATTTAGACTTTTAATTAGTTTTGGAAAATATCTTGTTTGAGACAGCAAAGACTTGAATTTTTACCTTTTCTGCAAGGTAGTAAGTGATTTACATACTTCAGTATGATTATGAACACTGGTCTTATAGTGTAGATATAAAACACATTTTGAAATAAGATTTTCTTTATCATGTTAATGGGACCTACCAGTGTAGGGTATTTTCAAATCTATTACTTTTGAGCTATCAAAGAGCAAGTCAGGCACAGAAGATGGGCACAGGAAAGATTTCTGCTAACTGAAGAACGAAGAGGCAAAACAGTTTATAAATCCAGGAATGGTAAGGACTGTAGGATGGAGAGTTCTGTACAAAGATTCCCGATCCACCTCCTAGAAGCATTAGGGAGGCTTCCCCCAGAGCTGGTGCTTTGAATTCAACATTTTAGTCTCCTAAACATTGTGAAAACAAATGCATATTCTGTAACCCGTTTGTAACCATTGGGTTATACCCTTGACCACCAACAGCTCAATTCTTGCGTGTCTTTGAAAGCTGCTTCACCATCTGGAGTACATGCAGAATGCTCAGTAATTTATTTACATAGTCACTGCTATCTTTAAGAACCACAGAGGGGTTCCTACATCACAACACCTCTATGTACAACAGAACAAAGTATTCTCTGGTCCTACTCCAGTCTCACAATTGCTTTTAGGCTTGAACCTATCATTACTGCTGTCTGTCAATCTATATTGTAACACGACACTCTCTTTTCCACTGACCCTCTACTTTACCAAACATGGCATCCTTCTCCAAGGACTGGTGGTCCCTCTTGACAATATGTCCAAAGTAAAGAAGTCAAATCTCACTGCCCTTGTTTCTAAATAGCATTTTGGCTTTACTTCTTCCAAGACAGATTAGCTCATTCTTTTGGAAATCCATGATACTTTCAATATTCTTAGCAAGAACCATAATATAAAAGCATAATAATTTCTTCAGTTTCTTTATTCAGGGTCCAAATTTCATGTGCATATGGGTACTCTTTGGTAAATGGTGAAATTGTTGGAGGGGAGGAGAATTACATTTTGAAATACAAGAGCTGGGATGTGCTACAAATTACTGTTTGACATATAAAAGTAAATTAAATGATTGCTATAAACTCTTAGGGCTTGATTTTAAACAAAAATAAAAATGAGAGGCTATTAGTTCTCACATAGCATCTGTTTAGATTTTTGCACTTTTGAAGGCAGTGTTTCTATCTCCCTAAACTTTCTCTCCACCACCGGTTATCAATTTGTCATACTGTGGTTGCTTATGTGTTGCTATGAAATCAAGGAAGTTATATCACTCCTGTTTCGAATGCCAGCACATTTAAATCAAAGTGAACATGTTTTAGTTGAACTCCCACACTAACAAAAGACTACAAAAAAAAATCAGCTGTCCACAGAGCAGAATTAACTGCTGAATACCTTATGCATGGAATCTAAACAGTATCAAATTCTGAAGACCTCATTCATGGAAGCAGAACATTGTTACAGGTAGTTTCAGAAGACGTCCTTCAGATCAGAAGGCACTCAAAGTATGACTCAGAAAGAGAAGCCTTCCCAAAATAATTATGAGGAAGTTGTAAAACTGGTGGGAACAAAGCCTGTGGGACGCTTATTTCCTGATGCGGTACAGCTCAGAATGAGAAGAAACATTTGCAACAATCTACTAATAATCATAGCTTAGATATACAAAGTCTGAATGTAAAAAACTATAAATCTTAAAAAATAAATTGGAATGTATAAATATAGAGAGTTTAGGCAGCAGTAAGCTGAAATGGACTGATTTGGGCCATTTTGAAATAAATTGGAATGCATAAAGATAGAGAGCTTAGGCAGGAGTAAGCTGAAATGGACTGATCTTGGCCATTTTGAATCCAAAAAATCACATGGCTTACTATCATAGAAATTGCACAATCAAGAGAAATGGCATTGCAATCATGAAAAGGGTAAGCAATGCTGCTGTATCAGTAGCTAAAATCACACCAGAAGCTGACTATGAAAAAGACCCATAAATTGTTCATATGTAAGCACAGAAATTGAAATAATTCTGTAAGAGCCATAATATAACCATAAACCTACCCAACTTTTGAGACTCATCTGAGTTTTGAGAACATCTAATGCCCAAATTCA
>PVJH01006226.1:0-103766 GCA_004026705.1 Nesogale talazaci
AGATGCACATGACTAACTTTGCTTGCTGAATTGAAGAGGACAAGAACTTAGATAGTTCTTAAAGATTAAAAATTGCAGCCTTCTACATGGATTACACCTGCACAGAAAGAAAATGCAAACCCTCCCAACTCAGCCAATAAAACAACATGGTACAGGGAGAAAAGATAAAGGTTGTCAATAATTTAATTTTACTTATATCCCTAAGCAATGTCAATAGAACAGCATTCAAAAAATCAAGCAAAGTATTTCATTTGGCAGTTATGCTTCAAAATACAACTCTAAAATATTGAAAGGCAAAAGAATTACACAGAAATAATATAGGCCTGACACTTTCCATGCTATTTTCGATTAGTTCATATGCATGTGAAAGTTGGACAATAAATAAGATTGGAGATTCGATGTATTTGAATTAGGATGTAATTGAAGAATGTTGAATATACCATACACTGTAAATACATTTTGAGAGAAGAACATCAAAATTGCCCCCCAGAAGTAAAGATGGCAAGACTTTGTAGATCACATATCTTGGTAATGTTATCTGGAGTTACCATGTCTTGTAAAAAGACACCATGCTCAATAAGGTAGACAGAAAAAATAGCAAGACCTTCAATGAGATGGAATTGTGCAGTCAGCCCAAAACAATGAGCTCCAACCTTGCATGGGTTATGAGAGAGCACATGACTTGAAGCATATTTTCATTCTGTTGAACTTAGGGTCATGAGTTTGAAGTAACTTTAGGGCACACAGCAATATAATAATCATAAAACCAATACAGTAAAATATGTCGCTAAGATTTTATGTAACTGGCAAAGCTTAAGTTTTTAGTGTATTGTATAGAAAATTTCTGGCAATACCTGGTTTAAAGAGATTCATGATTTCAAGAAAAAAAAAAACTACAGAGTTTAGAGACTTTTCTTGGCCATGTTAGTTACTGTTATGGTTTTAGGTGTTCTTAAGTTGGTTCTAACTCATAACAATGCTATTTACATGTTGAGGGAAATCTGCTTAATCTTGTGCCATGCTGACAATTGTTCTTGTGTTTGAGCCCACCACAGCTGTCATTGTGTTAATCAATCTCATTTAGAGTCTATATATCTTTTGCTGCTTCTTTCTTTATAAAGTAACATATTCTCCTCTAGGGATGAGATCATCCTGATAAATAAAGATTAACTAATTGTCACCATCCTCACATCTAAGCAGTACAATGTCTGTATTTTCTAAAGTATATTTGTACATCTTTCTGTTCTTCCAGAAGTCCATGGGATATTTAACATTCTCAAAAGTTATAGCAAGAGGTCAGGTAGACTTTACCCACCTGGAGCTTCTGCTGTCAGACCAGAAAGTAGGGAGGTAGAGTGAAAAAGATTGGGAGGTAGAGTCCTGAAATTAGAATGAGGGTACTAGAGTCTGTCCTGAACGCCACTTCTAAAATTTTCACTCACAAAACAAACTGAGAATGCACTAAGCTGCTCTAGGTTTGATGTGCTGGACTCGTGACCTCAGGCCGAGCAGCTACCAGCATCCTAGTACAGCAAGTAAGGATTTTCCCAGGCTGATGTTCCAAAGGAACATAATCCAGAGCCTGAGAGAACCTCTGAAAGCAAGTCACAGGAGCCCACACCAGAGCTCCCCCTGCTGTTAGCTTCCTTGAATCCATAGGCTGGGGTCAGGCACAGTGGTAGCCATAGATTTGAAGCAATGTAAAAGACATAACGAAATTTACCTGACACAGTTCAGGAAGCAAACTCAGTTCCAGTTGTCTGAGAAGAAAACAACATCTCTGATAAGCTAGATCTCCTCTTCTGGGGGGTTTCCATGACTGATCTGTAATCAGGGAACCTAATAATCCCAATATTAAAAAAGAGAAAAATATTTTCTAGGTAAAAACTGCTAATCATGGGCTCATTGTTTAACTCCAAGACAAGTGGTAGAATGAGCCATTAACATACATTAGCATAGTAAGGAATACAGTGCTAAGGAATTCTAGGCGTTAACTACAGAGTCCAGAGGTTTTCAACATAACAAGACCCCCTGGAGCAAGCCTCGGTTTCAGACTAAATTAATTAAATTCCAACTAGCCAGGGAGGAAAAAAAAACATAATCCTCAAAAAAAAAAACAAAAACCCTCTGCAGTCTTGGCACAAATGAGAACCACAGCACAAGCTCAATGGGGGAAGCTACAGTCTACCGTCAGTGAACCTACACACAGCTAGGGAGGTCCTGCCTATCCACCATGTGACTGGGGGGCCCTCTGCCTGTCCTGGGGCCCTACACAGGACTGAGGAAACTTCTCCCGCCCTGCTGCAGTGCTGCACACAGCACAGGGCAGCTAGACCAGTGATCTCCAATATGCAACACCACTGTGGGTACCGCTGCCTGGCCTCTCCTGTGATCTTGCCTTCAAGGGAAATTCGACCCACAATTTGTGGGACCCTACACCATGTGAGCTCCCTGTCACCTTGAGGCAAGATTTGAACTCCGCCAACCCCTTGGACAGGCAATCAAGTTTCAGTTATCTCCTTCCTTATTATTCTTTTCCTTCTCTCATTTTTCTCTCTCCCTTTTATCTTTCTCACCACAGTCAGTGTCAATGGGGTCCAGTTTTGTTTTTTCTATTTTTTTCTTTTTTTTCCTCTATCTTTCCTCATCTCTCCCTGTCTTTCATTTCACACACCACTACTGGCTTCTGGACCACTAACCTCTACCAAGGAGAATTCCATGCAAATAGTAGGCGGGATTCCAGGCCACCCTCCATGGGAGTGCTGCACATCACACAAGGCAGCTGTGACAACCCGCTACAGAACTTCATGCTGTTGAGGAAAGTTCAGTCTGGCCTCTATGGTGATCTTGTCAATTAGGGTAATACCACCTCAGAACACGCAGGACCCTGAACTAAAAGGTAACACCAAACTGCCACCTTGGGGTAGAGTTTAAACCTATCTGGCTCTATGTTCAGGTGACCAAGGATCAACTATCTCTTTACGCTTTATTTTATTTTTCTTTCTTTCCCACAACAGCTGATCTTTGTGAGCACACTTATATGTATCCCCTTCTTTCTCTTCCTTTTCTCTTTCTTTTTCTTTTCTCTTCTCTTTTCTTTTCTTTTCCTTTTCTCTCATCTTTTTTCTTCTGTTTCTCTCCTCTATCTCTCCTTCCTTCCATATACCATTGCTGTTTTACAGCCCCCTATCCTCTAGTTCCAAACTGCACCCTGTGAGAGTGCTGCACATGATATGGCACAAAGTTCAGCTACTTTTTTATCTATTTATTTCTTTTCTTATTTTGCATTTTCTTCTTTATTTCTCTTCTTCTATCTCTTCACTCTTTGCCATCACCAGCAGATACAGTGTTCCTTTTTGTTGTTTTCCTTTTGGACTCTTTATTTCTACTTTTGTTTTATCTTTGCATGTTTTTGTGAGTGCACTAGTTTATTTTTTACTTTTCCTTTGGTTTTATTTTCATCTTTCTCTCTTTTCTTTCTTTTCTCCCTCTTTTTCTTTGACAAGCCACTACAGGACTCCAGACCACAACCCTCCACAGGGAAACTCTGGTGGCTCAGTTGGGGGAACTACCACCCACACTTGTTGACTTTACATGGAGCAGGGAAATCACACCTATCCTTGACCATATTGCAAGGGAGTGGGGGATATTCTCTTCAAATGACTGGGGGAACTGCCACATACTACACCCCAAGACATGACAATTGACTGGTGGAACATCTGCCCATTATATGCGGTGCTCCATACTGCTGTGGGACCACCTGCCCAAACTGAATAGTGATCTCTATAAATAGGGTACTTCTATCTGCCATCTACAGTTCTCTCCACCAAGGAGGTTGCACCCACACACCCTCCATGGCACTTCAGTTGCAGACGGAAATACCACACATCACATGAGAAGTTCCAAGCCACGTGAGACACACCACTATGACTTACTGAAACATCAGCCTGAGAAATGCCATTCTTGTGGGCTCACAACCATCCAACCAACATCCTATGAGAGGACTATTTCAAGTAGAAGAATATAGTTTGGCTCAAGTTACAGTGAAAACACAGCAAGCTACAGTGGTAGCCTGACACCCACCTACCCACCCCCAGTGCAGCTATCTGCAGATACTTCAAAGAAGCACTCATACAAACCCCCAAGAGGGAGTTCAGTGCTCTTCAACTCTGGAGGATGGCACCAGGCTCCTAAAAAAAAATACATAAACAGCCACCAGCCCCAACAACCTCAACGAAAAGCAGGAGAGATGGAAGACAATGCTGGAGGAAGTCAGGAACCTAAAAATGTTCATAAAAGAAGCATACATTGACCTGCCTCAGAAAGTAATTTTCAGAATGCTGCTTGGAATCATATTGAATATGAAGGAAACAATACAGAAAAGTATGAAATAATAGAAGAGATAAGGCAATGCACATAAGGGAAAAATACAAGGTTTAAGGGATGAAATAACAAAATGAGGTTGCAAATTAGCAGACTTTGCCAACTGACTTTAGGAGGCATAGAATCGCACAAGCAGACCTCAACAGCCAGGGAAAGCAGTAAGTTAGGTAATCAAAGAAGCTGAAAAAATTCTTAGAACAATGTCTGATGCTATGAAGAGGAGCAATATTAGAATATTTACTACCAGAACAAGACACAGCAAAAAAGTAAATAGTGAAAATAGCAAGTGAATTCTAAAAGGAAACCCCCCCCACCCCCCGCTTAGTAAATGAAAATCAGGCAACTATTCCGAAGGCTGAAAGAACACTAGCCAGACTGAATTCCAAGAAGATTTATTAAGTCATACAGCTATGAGGAATAGGAGAAAAACATTAGAGCAGATAAGGAAAAACAGAGTCAGTTATAAAGGTACCCAAATAAAAATATGTCAAATTTATCAACAGACACAATGAAGAAGAGGAGAGAGTGAAGGAGCATATTCCAAAAATTGATGAAAAATGATGAAAACCAAAGAATACTTTACCCGGCCAGATTATCTATTAAGATAGATGGAGAAGTAAGAACCTTCCCAGACAAGGAAAACTTCAAAAATACATAAAAACAAACCCAGTCTTACAAGACATCCCTTCCAACACAATATGGGCAGATCAACACTCACCAAGGGCACATAAGAAACCATCACATAGAACAACTCGACCCTGAAGGCAAGAGAGAGAAAACAGCTCCCAATATAGAAATAGCACAATATGGAAAGGAAAATTGATCGCAATGTACAAGTTATAACAGGATACAAGAAGGCACACTATACAATGCACAAAGGAACAATAGACCAAAATAAGAAAGCAAAATAAATATATATGTGCCCAAGGAGAGACCTGTGAAATTTTAAAACAAACACTTCAAAAAATGAAAAAAGATGTCACAGGACCAACAATTATAGCAGGTGAATTTAATACACCAATCTCAGAGAAAGACAGATCACAGGTAAACGAACGTAACAAGATAATTACAGATAGAAATAGCATAATTAGACGACTTGACCAGATATTTTAAGACCTTTCCACAAAATGCAACAAAAGTCACATTCTTCTCAAGCTCACATGGCACATATTCAAAGGTAGTTCACATACTGGAACACAAGTAAGTCAAACCTGAATAAATTCAAGTACACAGAGATTATACAGATATTTCTTTCACCACTATGCCATAAGACTGGAAATCAACAAAGGGACAATGAAGAAAGCAAGTAAACAATTGTAGGGTGTATAACTCTCTATTGAACAGAAGTGGGTATTGATCCAGATCAGAGAAGAACTCAGAAAATTTCTAGAAAATCAATGAGAATGAAAATACAATGCACCAAAAAACCTTTGGGACACAGCAAAGGTATTTATCAGGGGAAGGATGATAGCAATACATGCACATATAAAAAAAGGAATAGAGACTTATGGTTGATATAATCACACAAAATTTACACTGATTAGAGCAGCATCAAGAGAAAAATTCTACTAAGAGCAAAAGGAAAAAAAAAATTTTTAAAAATCAGAGCAGAGGTACAGGAGAGAGAAAACGAGAATTCTATGAAAAAATTAATCTAACAAAAAGTAGATTCTTTGAAAATATTAACAGAATTGATAAAACCCTGGGAAACCGAGCCAAAGAAAAGAGGGAACAAATTTCAATAGCATGGATGAGGGATGAAACAGAGACATTAAATGGACCCTAATGAAATCAAAAGGATAATTACTCAGTACTATGAAGGCCTATACTCTAAGGAATTTAACAACTTGGAAAACATGGACAAATACTTGGAAAAATTATTCCCCTCTGGATTATCCCAGATGGACATCAAGAACCTCAAGAGAGCCATAGAAATAGAAGAAATAGACAATTGTTTTCATCTTTTCTCCATTGACTATCATATCAGCCATTGGTTTTTCATTTATAGCTGGTATAATATTGAGGAATTTTCATTCCATTCCCATCTTTTTAGTGTCTTTAAAAGGAATAGGTGTTGCATGTTGTTGATTGATTTTTCAGCATCTATCAATATTATCATATGGTTCTTATAATATTTCATATCAATGTGGTGACTGACACTAATGGTCTTTTATACGTTGAACCATCCTGTATATCTGACATTAATCACACTTGGTCATGGTTAGTTGATTTTTATATGCTTTTGTATTCTATCAGAGAGCGCTTTGTTAAGGATTTTTGTATCTGTGTTCATTAGGGATATTGGTCTGCAGCTCTAAATTCTTGTGCTATCCTTGCCCAATTTATGTATATGCATTATGCTAGCTTCATAGAAAGAGTTTGGCTATTTTCAATCTTTATCTATGGTCTGTAAGAGTTTGCATAGAATTGCTGTCTATTCTTTCCCGAATGCTTGGTAGAATTCTCCCATGAAGCCATTTGGATGTCCTTTGTCCCCACTCTTACAAGAAACTAAGTGTGACCTCAACAAATGGAAAAGTATCCCATGCTCATGGATTAGAAGACATTATAGTAAAGAAGTCAGGTCTGCCCAAGGCACTATATGGATTTAATGCTATCCCAATATGAATACCATCATTTTCTTGAAAGAAGTGGACAAAGGTCCTCTCCATATGGAGAGGGGAGAAGCCCTGAATTAGCAGAGAATGCCTCACAAAAGAAGGATAAAGTGACTGAACTTTATTGAACTTGACTTTAGCATGTATTCTTTGGCCACAATCGTCAAAATAGTGCAGTCCTAGTATAATGGCAGGTATTCAGACCAATGGAAAGGAATTCAATACCCAGAAATAAAAACATCAGCATACAGACTACAGATTTTTTATAAGGGACCAAAAATATCAAATATGAAGCAGAGGTTACCTTTAATAAGTGATGCTGGAAAAATTGGATATCTACCTATAGAAATGGATACCTATAGAAAAATGGAGGAAGACCCTTACTTCCCTGCATGTACAAGAATAAAGGTGGATAACAGACTTTGAGGTAAAATCCCAAACTATTAGGACCATTAATGAGGGAATTAGGACAAACCTGAGAACCTTGGCACAGGAATACTTTGTATAGAGGAAGGATACAAAGACAAGGAGTCACAGAATGGCAAGTGGAATATACTGAAGATTAATCACTTGGGCACATTGACATAATTTACCAAGAGAAAAATAAGAGAGTCCACCCACTGGGAAAACATCTTTAGCAATGGCATATCAGACAAAGACCTTATTACTAAAATCTATAAAGCTTTGCAAGCTACACTAATACATAAAACCTACCACCCACTATGGAGGTGGACAAAGGTCCTAAATGGAAATTTCAGAGGGGCAAAAATCTGAATGACCAATAAACAAATGACAAATTGTACCTGATCTTTAGCCATAAGAGAAATGCAAATTGAGACACCAATGAGATATCATCGTATACCCTCAAAGGTAGTGCAATTCACAAAATCAAAAAGTAACAAATGTTGGAGGGGTTTGCAGAGCGTTTTCGGCAGGACCTGTGGATCTGGGAGAGAAGCATGGAAAGTGCAGAATATTGCTGCATCTCCTGTAGCAGCCTTGAAGCTGTTGAGTCGTAATCTGCACCCTTAGGTAGCTTGAAATCTGCACTTCCAAGTCTCTTGGAATATTCCAGTTTTGAGTCAGTTGGAAACTGCTGGGGATTCCTCATTTCCATGACTACTGGAAAAAACACCAGTCCCGAGGCTGGACCCAAGCCAGCTCACTTAACAATCATTCACTTTGACCTCTGAAACACCGTCTGTCAGAATGCCTCTAGCCTCTATGCCTCTATGCCTCTAGTAAGGCTGAGATCCTGTAATGCAATCGAACACTAAGATCTGGTAATGCAATTGGGCAGTAGGATCCTGTAATGCAATTGGGTGGTTTTCCCTGTAATGTGATTGGACGAATTAGTCCTGTAAGACAATTGGATAGGTTCACTCAGTCACCTACACCTCATTTACATAGCTCATCCAGGAACACCTCATTTACATAGCCCACAGTATGGGCATTTTGCCTTTCATGTTGCAAACCTGTATCCGTATAAGCATGTCAAGGAAGAAGATGAAAGAAGTTATTTTGTTGGTTAATAAAACATATGTAAGCCTTGCAAAATCTTTAATAAAGTTAGATCGATACCATTGAGCCTGATCCCCAGAATTTGTGTGGTGTTGGTAACTCTGTTTCCCTTACTTCCCTGCATGCTAGACCTATTCCCACAAGGATTGTGGGGAGATAGGAACTCTAGTCCACTGTTGGTGGACCTGTAGGTATGCACAGCCATTATGGAAAGAGATTTGGTGATCTCTAAATCAGGCGGAGATTGAGCTACCATATGACCCAGCAAACCCCCTAGTAGGCATATATAAAGAAGAGGCAAGACAGAAAATACAGTCATATATTTGTGCTCTAATGTTTACCAGGACACAGTTCACAATTGCAAGGATTAGGAAACAATCCAAATTTCCATCAACAGATGAATGGATAAAAAAACAACTGGGGTACATACATGCAATGGCACATGGCAAGACCCTAAAAAGCATCAATGATTGCATTAAGCATGCTGCCACATAAGAAGAACTGGAGGAAATCAAGCTAAGTGAAGTAAGCCAAGTGCAGTATAAGATGAGTCCATTGAAGTAAATTAAAAAAAACCAAAAACCAAAAAACAACAAACGGGGTATTACGGAAAAGCTACCACATATGTACTTCTCTGGTGTGAAGTTCAGCAACTATGGCAGGGGACAAACCCAATCAAGGGATACATACAGCAGCCAACTAATAAGAGGGGGCAAGAAAGAGGAAAATAAAAATTTGTATAAGAGGGGACCTGGGCACTAATGCACCCAAAGGTTTATAACTCCACAGGAGAGGGAGTGAGAGGTCAGACTTCAACCCAACGCACCAAGACGTGCCTAGAGCATACCTGCAAGTACCAAGGAACCAATAGAGAGTTCTGTGAGGCCACCCCAACCCCAAATATGTGCACAACACCACTCTCAAAAGAATGCACTTTAGAGGATAGCACTGAGATTATTGCTTGGGAAGAGGAGTAAACCAGATTAGAATACACAGGAGACATGCAAAGGGCTGGAGATGGAGATGAGGATATCCTGGTCCATCAAGTCCTGAGGATGATATTCCTGCTCAGAACAGACAACACACAGGATGGACCACAGGGCTGGCTCCACAATGGGTTTCCAGGTCTCTCACTGAACCATGGCACTGCGGGTCAGCACTGGAAACACAGTGTAGGAATAGTGCATGATCTGTCCCCATCACTATGGGGTGAGGCACTGAGGGCATGCAGCAGAGTTGCAGGGGGAGCAAAGTGTTGAACTGCCTGGGGAATTAAAAAATATAGTTGGAAGACAGAGTGTGGCAACCCATAATTTTCAACTGGAAAAAACTCATAAAGGCCAACAAACAGACCTTGAACTATTTATGTACTTTTCCATTTTTGTCAGTGGATTACCTTTTGTTATTATTACTTTGCTTTAGTTTTTTGGTTGCTGTTGTTATTTTTTTGTTGTTTTTTATTTCCTTTGTTGTTTTATTTTGCTTTGCCTTGTTTTTTAATTGTATGTGCATGTCTATCTACATAAGATAGAGGAGATAAATAATCAGGAGATGAAAACAATGGAACCAATGATTCTGGCAGGATATAGGATAAGGGGAGGTAGGAGAAAGGAATGGGTAAGGAGGGACCAACTCAGGAAGAAGCAAACAAAAGGTGAACTATAATCAATGGAAGGAAGGTCACAGGATGCCTATTGGGGCTTAATCCAGGGCAATGTAGCAGGAAGGGATTACTAAATCTGAATGAAGGCCAAACATAATGATGGGACAAAAGAAATGTAAAGGAAAATAGAGGAAAGAACCAGGAGGCAAAGGATATTTATAGAAGCCTAAATACAGGCACGTGCTTATGTAAATACATATATAACTAGGGGGAATAAAACCATGTATTCATATTTATATGTTAAGAATTAAGATTGCAGATGGACATTGGACCTTGACTCAAGTACTCCCTTAACACAAGAACATTTTGTCTTAATATGGAATTCTGTGATGCTCATCTCTACAGCACAGTCATTGTAGACTAAATCGATAAATAAGCAAAAGTAGGAAAGAAAACTGATGACGGCTGGCTATCAAAAGATATAGGATCTGAGGTCTTAAAGACTTGAAGATAAACAAGTGGCCATCTAGCTCAGAAATAACAAAGCCCACATGAACATGAGGTTTCGATGGGTTCAAGTATCAGGCATCTAAGACCCAGTATAAAATCAGAGGTGAATGGGTGGGGACATGATGTGGAGACCCCACCTCTAGACAATTTGACATCCCCTCACAGAGGAGGAATTGAGGAGTCAGTCAGGGTGCAATATAGCATGGACAAAACACACAACTTTCTCTTACTTCTTTTGTGCTTCCTTTGCGCCACTATCATCATCTCAATTCAAGCAAACTGCTACAGAGAAGAGCCAGCAACACAGGAAATCCAGGAAAAATACACCCCTCTCCCCAGGGTCAACATTAAGAGTAGAGATACCATTAGAGTAAGGCAATGGTGGGGGAAGAAAGGGGGGAATCAATCACAAAATTAATTTCGAACTCCTATTCAGGGGACAAATAAAGGAAAAGTGGGTGAATGGCAATGGAGGATGATGCAATACATGGAAATAATAATCTATAATTGATCAAGCATACGTAAGAGAGGGCCAGCAGGGGACAGAGGGGACAAAAAAGGTGGAGCTGATACAGAGGGGCTCAAGTGGGAAGAGAATACTTTGAAAATGATCATGGCAGCATGTATGTAGTGTGTGCAAATGTTCCTGAAACACTGGATGAATGTATGGATTGTCATAAGAGATGTAGAAGTCTACAATAAATGTATTAGAAACACAAGATAATGATTTTAAAAAGAATCTCCAAGAAAATAATTTTTTAAAAGTCATAACCAGAATGCATATTTTTCTCCAATATTATTCATTCAAGGTTCATTTTTCTTGCATATGAGAACATTGAAAATAACATGTCTTGTGTCAGGTATACCTCAGTCTTCAAAAAGACAAATTTATGTTTTAGTACTTTAAAGAAATATTTTCCGAGCATTATCTAACACAATTTATCATTTGAGTTCCTAAATTCTCATTCCATATGAATTGATTGTCGATCCAAGTAAAATTAAATCATTGGGAACTCCTCTACCATTCTCCATCACCAAGTTGCTTATTAGCCCAGTTTGTTGTTGGTGGTGGGGTTAAGGTGTAATCTCTAGTGAATATCGCAGTCTTTTTATCTTTACAGTAAGTTCTTCAAGTCTTCTTGTGTCATCTACATATCACAAACTGTTAATGAATTTTCTGCAATGTAGTTTCAATTTTTGGATTACTTGCTCGGCATACAGATTGAATATGGCAAAATAATTCAATCCTGAAAAACATTTTTCCTGAGTTCAAGCAATACATTAAACCCTTCTTCTGTTCAACTGATTACCTGTTGCTCTATTAACACGTTCCACATGAGCATAATTAAGAGTTCTGAAATCCTTATTCTTTGCCATATTGTCCATAGTTTGTTATGAGGCACATACACTGCATAGTCAAAAAAACAGGATTTATCCCTAGTAGTCTGTGCTCTCAGTCAAGATCTATCTGGCATCAGCATTTATATCTCTGATTCCAAGTCATCTTTTTCAACAAATTGGCCTTATGGCAATTCTCCAATAATACATTCAACAAAAATTATGTGCGTGACATTACTACAAGTGTAAATTTTCAACATTTTGTGCATTGTGTCGAATCACCTTTATTTGGGATGGATGTGGACATTATTCCCTTAAAATTGATAGATCAAGTAGCTATATTCCAAAATGTTGGCACGTATAGATGAGTATCTACAGAGTTTTATTCATTTGTTGAAGTATTTCAACTGGTGTTCCATCAATTCCTTAGTCTTATTTTTTATAACAGGTTCCATTTATTTGGAACTTCTTCCTTCAGTGCTAAAGATTCTTGATCATAGGATTCCTGTTAAAAGTTTGAACAACATTAGCCCTGCTGGACTAGAGAAACAAATTCATAAGCACACATATATGTATAAGAAAGAGGTTTAGATGCAAGAGTAACTTTGCATTAATAAAACATCGCAAGCCCATTCAGTCCAAGGTCATACATTCTATGTTAGTCCATATGTCTGACAGCAATCTATAAAGTCCTCTCCAAACTCATGAAATACATGCAATCATGTCAAATGCAAAATGACCATAGGCCAGTCAGGGGATTGAAAATCTTGAGATCCAGTGGTGTTGTAAGCATCTCAGCCCTGGCAGAGATCTTCACGGAGCTTCTCTAGGTCCAGGTTTCTAACCGCATCAGGGTAGGTCCTTGTGACTTCTCCTCAGGGATGGCTCCTCAGAGAGCCAGAGAGTGTCTGTAAGAGAGTGAATCAAGAGAGATAGTGTCTCTGCCTCCAGTAAGGAATTGCCACATCTCCCAGAATTCTTAGGAGAAGACAATGATCACACAGAGGTCTCATTGGATATTTCTAAATTGACAGGCTAGAGTCCACCCTTCCACTCTGAATCCTCAAATTGATACCAGATTAAGTGACTACCACGATCAGCAACTAATTAATTTCGCTACAATGACTTACTCTATTGTGTCTATCTTCTTAACATTCTTTCTATTTTGTTTGGCATTTTGGCCATAGAATACCTTAATGTTGCTATTTATGGCTTGAATTTTTCTTTGCTCAATCCAAATTTAGAAATGCCTGGTCTTGGCACATTTTATTTAATACTTTTATTCCATGAGTTGACTGTTAGTAGGTTTTGTTAGCTTTTTCCTCAGTTATTTCTGCCATCAACTTAACATGCTTTATATTTAAGAGCAATTTTTCGAGTTCCCTCTAACATACATTATGATTATTTATCTATTTTTTGTTTCTGTCTTTTAAGTGACTTTTTGTTTTTTTCATGTGTGATATATTCGCTATCATTCTACACCTTAGCTGCTTTGTGGTCTTTACTGTTCAATGCATCAAACATATTTAGATGGTCTCTCAATCCAGGTGAGATAATCAGGGTCTTCTTTTGTCTATCATGGGCTTTCAAAAACATTTTCAGCTTCAATTTGAAGTTGCTCATGAGTTATTAATAGTCTGCTCCACAGTTGTCCTTTAGTCTTGCTCTGTATGATGCCATTGACATCATCTCTTTTCATACATATAGTCAACTTTATGTCCATGTATTCCATCTGGTAAGATTCATGTGATTAGTGATAGTTTATATTATCAAAAATATTTGAAGTAAACAAAACTTTGTTCTTAAAAAATTCAATTACTAGATTAGTGAAATTGTTTCATTACAAAGAATGTATTATTGAACTCTTGATAGTTCTTTATTTCCAACATTTGTGTTCCAGTGACCAATGATTATCCATGCATTGTGGTTGCAGGTTTGATCAAATTCTGATGGGAGAAGTTGGTAAAATATATAATTATAATTACCACATCTTTGCTAGTTTGCAAATTTAAATTATAGTTTTATAAACTCTTGTTAGGAAACACTGAGTTGATTTTGATAGAAATTTAACCTATGCAAAACGGTGCTTGATTCTTCAGCATCATTTCAATTGATGTTTGTTTATTCACTTTGTCCATCATCTCTTTGAAGTTTTCCTCCTTTCAACTGATCCTCTACTTTATGAAAAATAATGCCTTGTTCAAGAAACTAGTCTTGAAGAAGGTGCCTAGGTAGTGTCTCCTACCTAGAACTCTACCATCTCAAACCAGAAACCAACAGGTGGAAATTCGAATTCTGGGAATTCAGATATGCAACATGAATTCTTGGTAAACCAGGAATATTTTGGATTTCCCTCCATACTTTTCCATGCCTAGAGAATGTCTCAGAGTTCAGAACAAGAAGGAAGCCCTGTAGTTCCCTCTCCTAGTTCAGTGACCTGCTGTTGCAAGGGACTCTCATCTCTTGATAGGGCCCAATTACAGCCCTTGTTTCACCTATTGCTTCAATCCCTCTCCAACTCCTGTGCCCACTGCATAGGCCCTGTGATAGGTAAGCTTGTTGTGCCAACATGGCCAAAGAAGATAGATAGGTCTGTTGTGACAATATGACCAATGAACACATGTGATCAATTGAAGGGCAGAAATAGAAATGGCCCCATGATCCCCACTCTTTTTCTCTTGCTCTTGGATCTTTGGACAAACTGGCTGCCTTATTTGTTCTGTGCCTCAATCTCCAAGTGGAACACCTAATCAGTGTACTGTCTCGCTGTGAGTTGAGGTTTCTTCAAGGTCTGCTTTGCCAAGCTCCTGGAATATATGTCTCTTTAGCTTGGGACTGTTGGGCTCTGTCATCTGGTTGACTGTCGATGACCTCCTTTGCTATTTGCAAATGGTGGGACAGTCTGCATTGCTCTACAGAGGACTACTTGGTGTCCTTCAAGAGTCTAAGGACTGCCAGTCTACTAGCTGTCTCACGCAAGTGAGTTGCACCCAGCCACTTTTACTGCTTTATAGATTAGTTAACTGTTTATTTCTTATCTTATATACCCTTCAAAGAGAATTACTAAGGGCTGAGTTCTGGGTTCAATTCCAGCAGTGGGGCTGGGCCTCCTACTCCCACCACTGGAGAGCAGTGATGCCCAAAAACAAAAACAACAAAAAAAGGAAAAAAAAGAGAATTACTAGTGTCCTGGTTTTATTTCTCTTGAGAAACCTGTTCTAGAGAACTTTAGAGAACTTATGGCAGATTGGAGCAAAATATCCACAGTGCCATGCTATTGTGAAATTCACCCTCCCCCTTCTTGCATGTGCCCAACTCCAGTGGACACCAGATATAAAATCCCAGCTAATTTTACCAGTCTTACACAGAATCTAACTCATAGAGACCCCATCTCAGTAAACTAGAGGTACAACCTGAAATATAAGGGCTTCAAATAATACTTTTCTTATTTCTTGTGATAAAAATTAAAAACTCATTTTTCCATAAGAAAACCTGGAAATCAGTATTTCAGCAAGTCTCAGTGGCACTCTTTCCCCAGTTCAGTGATCATTGGTGCTGGATCTTTCTTCCTGCTTGGCTCACAACCTCCACAAGATCAGAAGCCCTCCCCCCCTGACCCTTCAGTCTCCAATCCAGCAATGTATATACTGTGTTAATAACTTATTCTGGTGGATTATAATAATTCTCCACCTATCCCAACCATCATAACGCCCATATCCCTCTCCCACTTTCTCAGTGAGACACACTTTTGCATAACCTAACAAGGATTAGCAAACTCTTAAAATCCCAATTAATATATAAAATCACTATATTTGACCAGAAGAGGTGTCTTGATTAATATCGCTACTTAAACCCTACACTTTACCCTTTATCTATTTATACTATCCACTCAACTCTTTAACTCCTCATATTCACATTATATGATTCACAGCTCATATCTGATCCTTCTCCTCTAAATCAAAGACCACCCTTCCGACACACAATCAAGAATCCTGGAAACCATCTATCAATGGACTATTATGACACACACACACACACACACAGCCTGCAACAGTAATCACAGACATACACAAAAATCAAGAGAAACAATTTAACAGCTGAAGATTACCCAAACCTAATGGGATACACAGAAAAGGATGCACTTGAAGAGATCTGGGATTAATCTTGAAAACAAAGCATGCCATTAAGATACTAAAAATCTCATACACCTCTGAAAATCTGACCAACAGAGTGGAAGAAAAGGAAAATGGTATCTTTAAACTTCAAGACAACCAAGCAGAGTTCAGCAAACAAGAATAACAATCAAACAAAAAAAAAGTAAAAGAATCTGAAGAAAGTCTAAGGATGATGTGTAATGCCATGAAGAGAAATAGACATTTCTTTGGAAATGAACAGGAAGAAACAAACAAATCTACAGATAAAATAGTAAAAGAATTCATGGGAGAAAATCTCCTCAGTATCACACAGGAGGAGAAAATACCCATCCTGGAAGCAGAAAGAAAACCAAATAAATTAAACAAACAAACAAATAATCAAATCAAGACATAAGATAGAGTAGTCAAATTAACAAACTTTAAGAAAAAGGGTAGAATCCTGGGAGCAGCTAGAGAGAATGGTATACAGAAAATAAAACGTTCAAAACTTGAGACCAGGTAGAGAATGGCTCTTATCTCACAAATCACATAGATTTGAGAAGGTATGGTCTGCAGGAGAACATTTATATACAAAAGACACCAACGAAAAGTTGAGACCTTGGGTCTCTGCAGCATAGAAGTCACAGAGCCCAGAGCTTTATTAAAGGTGGGCTTATATACTCCCCAGATCATGTAGCCAGGATTACACAAGGGTGATTTGCACTTCTTTGGGTACACGGAAAGAAAGAAGAACAAAAGAAAGAAACATTAACTCATTAAAACAGTCTTTTCAAAGACAGAGGGGAAGATGTGGGGACATGGGAAAATGAAGTAACTGATAAACTGCAGGTGACTGCTCTCTGCAGCCTTGCCAGAGGCTAGTAGGCAAAGCATCCATTTTTCATAGATAAAGAGACATAGTAACAGACTCTTCAAAAAGCTCCCTAGGATAGACTATTATCATTCTCCCCCTACCTTGGGTACTGAAATGTGTTGGTCCTGTCCTTTTTGCCTAAGGAACAAACTGCTTTCCCCCATAAGAACTTTCCTCCAAAACAAAGCAGGAAAGAAGAAAACGGAGAAGCATCATCCAAATGTTTAATGACAAAACTTGTCAACCCAGAACCCTGTATCTAGAAAAGCCATGCAGCAAATAGGAAAGAGAAATAAAAATGTTCTAAAGCATGAGAATTTTTAGAGAATTAGTAAAAACAAAACCAGCATTACAAAAAAAAAAAAACAATAACCATAAGTCTATGGTCTGAAAATCAACTCCTGCAGCCCACAAATATGAGACCATGACAAAGTGTAACACCATGCAGAAGTCAATACACGGAAAAGAGCACCCTACATTATACAGATCTAGAGTGGAAATGAAAATGCAAATAAACTACCCACATATCCCCCCACTGCTACCCCATACCTCTACTACTACTAGAGAATGGAAATTACTAAACACAATTAATACAAGGTGACAGCAACTAAGCAACAGTTAGAATTAGTAGTCCAAAATTCCAATGAACTATAGGCACCAATCAAGAGACAAAGAATATCAGAGTGAATTAGGAAAAAAAGATCTATCAATCTACTTCTTTCAGGAGACACACCTCAAACTCACAGACAAAAAATACTGAGAAACAAACAATGGAAATTTTCAGCTATCTAATGGCAATAAAAAGTAGTAGTGGTGATATTAATATCTGACAAAACAGACTTCAAATCAAATGACACAATGAGAGACAAGAATTGACATAACATAATGGTCAAAGAATAGATTATGTGTTAGTCCTGGTAGACTAGAGAAACAGATTTATAAACACTCATATGTTATAAGAAAGAGTTTTGTAGACAAGAGCAAAAGTACATTAAGAAAACATCCAAGACCATTCCAGTCCAAGGTCCTGAATCTGATATTAGCCCATATGTCCAAGATTAATCCATAAGTCCTCTTTAGACTCACAGCACACGCAATGCCACCATGAAAATCACAGGCCAGTGGGTGCAGAGTCTTGTGTATCAAGTGGCAATAGAAGCATCTCAGGACTGGCAGGGGCCTCCCTGTGGCTCCTCCAGTTTCCAGGGATCAGGGTCTATAAGCACGCTGGCATATGTCTCATCTGCTGCAATGTCTCCCAGGGAGTGAACTGAAAGAGTCAGTGTTCCATCTCCAAGAAGGAAGTACCACATTTCCCAGAATTCCCAGGAAAAGGTCATGCTCACACTGAGATCGTATTGGCTGTCTCCAGGTTGACAGGCTAGACTCCACCCCTGCACTCTTAGGTAACTGTCACAGACTGAGAATGCTTAGCCATAATAAACATATGTGGGACCCATGAAAGATCTTTGGGATATATCAACCAATTCCTCAAAGAGATGAAAAGAGATTTCACCAGATCAACAATAATAGTAGGAAATTTCAACACACCCTTTCAAGGAAAGTTAGCTTAACAGGACCCAAAAGCATAATCAAGCTATGCAAACTACTTGATATTTACAAAATTCTCTAACCAACAACAAAAATATTGTTCTCAAATGCACATGGCTCATAGTCTAAAATAGACCACATGTTAGACCATAAAGCATATCTCAAGAAATTCAAATACATAGAGATCATAAAAACCATCTTCTCGGACCACAGTGGCATACAACTGGAAATCAACAAGAGAAAGACTGATAACATTAAGGCATACACATGGAGACTTCATAGTACACTACTCAAAAAGGACTATTAGACAAAATAAGAAATGAAATTAGGAGATTCCTACATGCAAAAAAGAATGATAACATAGTCTACCAAAAACTATGTGACACAAGTAAAACAATTATCAAGGTCAGTTTATAAAAAATAATGCAAACATAAACAAAGAGGAGAAAATTATTTTCAACACTTTAGCAAAACACTTCTAATTATTGTAACAGCAAACAACATAAACCCTGCAACAACAGAAGACAAGAAATCATAAAAATTAGAACAGAAATCAATGAGTTGAAATACAGAAAAACAATGGCAAAAAAATCATCAAAGCAGGAAATTGATGTTTGAAAGGATCAACAAAATTGTCAAATTACTAGCAAATGGAACAAAAGGGAAAGAAAGAGCAGGCAAAAATGTCTAGCATTAGAGAAGACACATTAGTGTATCAGAAGCGATCCAAATGAAATTAAAAGGATACCATATATTCTTGAGTATAAGCAAGTCAAATATCAGCTGAGACACCTAATTTTACCACAAAAACTTCATAGAAAAATGTGCTGAAAAAGTTGGCTTATACATGAGTACATACGGAAATAGCATAATATTATGAAGAAATTGTATTCTAAAAAATTCAATAATATAGATGTCAAGAATATAAACCTATATATGTCCTCTTCCCAAGTCCACACAATTTGACATTAGTAATAGATCCATAGCAAAAGAAAAAAGTGACAAGTTCTTCCTGAAACTACCAAATAGAAAATGTCCAGGACCAGATGGCTTTAGCAAGAGAGCTTTACCAAATGTTCAGAGAATATCTGACACTAATGCTACAAGAACTATTCCAGAATAAAGGAAGTGACAGCTAACTCCCTGTGATAGGTAGATTTATTGGGTCAATCTGTTGAATTGGGATTAATAAGGTCACAGTTTGATTGGAGGGCAAAGAAATAAATGACTCGGCAATGTCCACCTCTCTCTCTTGCTCTCTGATGATTGTGCCAGTGTGCTATTGTTTTAGTTAGCTCTGTACCTCAACTTGTGAGCTACACTACATATTGTTAGAGCTTGAGGTTTCTTTGAGACCTGCTTCACTACAGTGCTAGTATATCCCTCACTTGAGCTTGAAAAAGGAAGAACCTGACATCTTACATAGCTTGAGTTCAATATCCCATTCAGGTTTCCTTTGCTAAACTCCTGAGGTGCTGACAGTGGGTGACTTGCCCTGCTGCTGGCTGCATGTGGTGAGATCATATGCATTACCTTAGAAAAGACTCATCTCTCTGCTTCCTTGACCTAAACCTAGATATCCTCATGAACTTAAAAGCTTTTAGTATACAAACTATTCCAAGGAAGTGAGTTGAACTGAGCCCACTGCACTGTTGTGTGAACTCATTAGCTGTTATATTTCTTCATGCTGTATATATCTATTCATATATACACACATACATATATATTCATATCTATCTATCTACCTATATCTCTATTCTATCTATCAATCTATATCTATCTATCTATCTATCTATCTATCTATCATCTATCTCATAAATGTCCTGGATTTGTTTAACTCTGTGTGAACCCTGTCTCACACAATCCCAATCTCATTCTACAAATTCAGCATAACCCTCATACCAAAACCAGGCAAAAATGCCACAAGGATAGAAAACTACAGATCTATAGTGCTCATGAATATACATACAAACATGCAAAGGTTTTCAACAAATCAAGACCAGTAAAATCCCACAACATATCAAAAGAACAATGCATCATCACCAAGTGATATTTATACCAGATATGCAAATATTGGTTTAACATTAGAAAAAAATTAAGGAAACTCACCACATAAAAAAGAAAAAAGAATGATAACCATAGGATCATATTAATTAGTCAAAAAATTCATAATACACAACACTCATTCAGAAATTTCTAAACCCAATAAAGGCCATGTATGAAAACTCAACAATGAATGTCACACTCAGTGGAAAAATCTGAGAACATTCTGATTGAATATGGTAACCCACAGCAATGGTCCTTATCAACATTTAACATTGTGCTGGAAGTTCTAGTTAAAACCTTAAGAAAATGACAAGAAATTAAGAGAGTACAACTGGGCAAAGACAAAGTGAAACTCTTGCTATTTGCTGATAGTATAATTTTATATAGCAAGAACCCTAAGATCACCACAATAGGATTGTTGAAAACAACTGAGGAATTTAATAAAGTAGTAGGATACATTATTAGCAAGCATACATCATTTGAACTCATATTTTCTAGGAATAGAGTTCCAAAAAGGACCTAAAGAAAACAGTATTATTTACAATAGTAACACAAAAATTGAAATACCTAGGAATATGCCTAACCAAATAAACAAAAGAGTTTTACAAAGAGAACTAAAAAGGTTTCAGTATTATAAGAAACCTAATGATAGCTACACAAATTGAAGATTACACCATGACCATGGATAGGGAGATTCAATTTGCAATCTAAAAATTCAATGCAATCCTGTCCCCAAACCCATCATCATTCTTTAGAGAAGTAGAAAAACTAATAACTAACTTCATGTGGAGAGGAAAGAAGCCCAGGATAAGTAAATAACTCTCACCTGACCTCAAACCATACTACACACCTGCTGTCAAAACAGGCTGTTAATAATATAGTGATAGACCAATGGAACAGGACACAAAACCTAGAAATCACAGCTTCTACTGATAGCCAATTGATTTTGGACCAAGGTCCAATAAATATTAAATGGAAGGGTGCTGCCTTCATTAGTAAATCCTGCTGGAAAAATTAGATATCCTTGTAAGAAGAATGAATCAAGACCCATAATACACCCTATGCACAAATCCAAAACTATCAGAATCATTAACAAGAAAATTGGAACAAATCTAAGAACCTCAGTGCAGGGCATGCAAGGGCTCCCAAATATAACCGAGGAAGCACACACAGTGAAAAACAAAATGGATGAATGGGATCTTTTAAAAACAAAACACTTTGTCCATTGAAAGATTTCATTAAAAGAGTAGAACAAGAGCCCACAAATTGGGAAAAGTTATTTAGTCATGATATAATGGACAGAGGACAAATTACTAAAATCTACAGAATACAGCAAGCCTCAAAAACAAACAAACAAAAACAAAAACAAACAACCTTCTTAACAGATAACAAAGGACCAGAATAGACAATTTATGAAAGATGACACCTGGATCACTAAAAAACACATGAAGAAATGCTCTTGATCACTAGCAGTCTAGTAAATGCATGTTAATAATAATATATCATCCAGTACCCATAGCCATAGTCCAATTAGAATGAAAACAAAAACAAACAGATAACAGCAAAAGCTGGGGAAAGTATGTACAAATTGGATCCCTTATATACTCCTGGTTGGCTTGTAAATACAAACATCCACTGTGGAAAGTAATATGGCAATTCTTAAAAGAGCAGGCAATAGAAATACAATATGGCACAGCAATAGCATTGCTAGGCATATACCCTAAAGAAATAAGAGATAGATCACAAGACAAATTCATTCCAGTACATTTCAAAATAGCAAGAAGTAGGAAACCGCCTAAATCACCATCAGAAGAATGGATTAAAAAAAAAACTTTGGTGTATATACACACAAAATAGAATTCTCTGCCTCCCTTAAATAAACAGTGATGAAACCATGAGACACCTCATAATATGGAGGGATCTGGTTACCATTATGCTGCGCGATGTTAGTTAGTCACAAAAGGACAAATACTGTATGAGTCATTTGCTGTAGGGAAGGCCCCAGGACTAGTGCAAACTCAGGTTGTCGGACCATTTAGTCTGCTGGCCAGGTTGGCCATGCAACTTGGTAGAGACCCTACTAGTACTAATGAATCAAGCACCCCTCCTCTTTATGTGTGTCTTGAAAGTCACTTTGAAAGAGTGATCCTCACATCAGCTGGGATCAAATTTTCGAGAGAGCATGTAATAGTTAGAGGTAAAATTTAGCCTGTAAAACAGGTTGCAGATGACACTGAGATAAATGACTGTCTGAAGGCAGGTCATGCTCTCTCTGTGTCTTCACCGTCTTGTTCACAAGCCATGCTGAGACCTGCATGAGCCCTGTGAGGAGGTCAGTGTCATAAATCCATTCAACTCTGTACTCACTGGCCTGTGTTTCCCTGTATTCTGTATCATTGTATGTGAGTGTATGAGTGTGAAGGAGGATGCATTGACTGATATCTGACTTAGGAACTTGCTCTAGACTAGACTGAGATGTTTGCTAGATAGATAATTACTCTTTGATATACTTTTTGATATATGTGTATACACATATGCACATTTATTTGTGTCTCTGGACTTGTTTCTCTTGTCAATCTAACCGATCACAGAGGGGCAGGGCTGTATGGCTACTTAATGTCTGCCCTGCAGAGTTAGGATGAGTTATTCCCAGACTAGCAAGCACCCTCATCATGTGGAAAGAGATATGAGGGAAAGTCAAGTTATGAGGGGGAAAGGGAGTAATTTATTCTGCGTTGATTAGATAAAAAAAAACACAGATAGTCCTATGCGTATAAGCAAGAATTTTATATAAAAGAGCAACCAGACTGGCAGCATCCAAGCACTGTCCAGATCAAGTCCACAATTCTGATTTTAGTACCTATATATGATACTAGACCTTAAATTTCTCTTTAGGCACATGTAATAATGCCAAATACAAGAACATCACAGGCAAATGGGTAGAAAGTCTTGTGGATCTAGTGGCAGTAGCAGCATCTCAACATTGGCACAGGTCTTCATGGGAATCTTACAGTTCTCTGAGTGTCTCAACAGCAGGAAAGGGAAGGCAGAGAGAGTTGGTCTGGCCTCCAGAGGGACGCTTGTTGAGTATTCAAATAAGGTCATCAAGCTGTAACCTGATTCACAAGGTAGACTCCACCCCTTCGTTCAATTTGACAGGAGATTATGCAACTGCCACAGGAAACATATGCATTTGGGAGAAACCAAGTGCATATCTGTTGGAAAAAAGGAGGGCAAACTCCCTCATGTGGAAGAAAAATGACACACAATACTTTTAAGGACCCTGGGGTGGGGGGAAGGAGAGTATGACTAACTATATCCACGTAATTAGCCTCCATGTAATTAGTCACGGTGTTCTAAGTTTCTGCAAAACCCTCGGGGACCCAAGACATGTGTCATAGAACATTGGGACAATGAATACTGGATCTTTCAGACACATAACACTCTCCAAAGGCCACATCAGAGGGGTCTTATGAGGAAAATCTATTAGGTGAACTAGATTTCAAATACACCTGTACACTGAGAATTTAAGACTGAAATTCCTGGGGCTGAGCCCTGGACACATAGTGGTTGAGTGTGGGTCTGCCGCCCACTGGCTAGGCAGTTCAAATCCAGCAGCAGCAAGGCTGGGTAGCTCCCACAACCATCAGAGGGAAGTGATGCCCCACCCTACCCCCAAAAAAGACTGAAATTCCTGAAGCTATACTAAGGGTATTGAACTGTCAGCAGGTAGAAAAAAATATGTACATCTATATCTTTGAAACCATACTCACTGTACTGAGTGATGTGTATCTCCCTTAATAGAAGACTTGTGACTGACAGTGTTAGTGAATATTATTTTAAGTTTGTCCTGACCACTAACTCCCACTGTTTGCAAATAGTTTCCAATCACAGAGTTATTTTGTATAACTGAATAATCCAGGTTTTGCAATATATAGTTAGCCAAAATTTTTCGATATCCTTCTTTCAATAGTGTTCTAAAAATTAGTACAATGAGCTAATAAATGACACTATAAAGAGAAGATCCTTATACCCCAGGAAGATGATTAATAAGGATTTCTACAGTACATTAAGAAGGATATCTCTAAGATGAGCTAGAGGCAGATAAAAACACAAATTCAGGAATGGATTTTGGGTTTACACTTAATTCTAATTCCAATAGAAGCAATATTAGTTCTTAAGATATAGTCATGCTCTATACTTACCCTCATGAAGGAAACACAGAAGCTATGGGTGCCATAACAAGAATGTGATGAAGAAATGAAGTGGTGCCTGGCTATAAGGTACAATAAGGTCTGAAAGATTTGTACTCAAACAAGCAGTCGACTAAGTGAGATGTAAACTAAGTCCACATGGAAGAAGCACACCAACATTCATGACACAACTATTATGATCTACATAATCCAATTGTGAAGTAGATAATAGTATCACAGCTTGAATTGTGGGATTCTGGTTTGCAGAAGTCTATTTACAACTGTGTAAATCCAAAATATGTTTGCATACTTGACATAGGCAATAAACCTCTGGTGATTTCCTCTAATCATAATTGAGGGATGGAAATTATAGAAGTTACACAATTTCATGTCCACTTGAAGATATATAAAAGTGTAGGGTGGCATGCAATCTGTTAGTTAGATGTCTGTTAGTGTCTCCTTGCGGGAGATGACCTTCTTATAAGGAGAGTTGTGGGAACCTCTTCTTTCTCTTTCTGCCATCACCTTCCTGCTTGCTGACTCTGATTCCAGCCAGAATCACTGGCATTTGATCCACACAAGTTTGCATCCATCAGTCTGTGGTCTTCCTGAGTTCTGTATCATTCCATGACTCTGAAGAGTGCCTTATGGGCTGTTAGCCAACTTCTGGGTATGAAATGGACTGAGCTGGGATGATTTTCCCATAAATAATTACTTCTCCATAAATAATTGCTTTCTTAGATATAGATGGGGGCCACTGGATTTGCTTTTCTAGTCAACCAAACCTAACACAGGGATAAACTTATCATCCATCAGACAGTAGTGAAGAAATAACTATAGTAGATTAAAATGATAAATCTAGTTTGAATGGTCAAAATCCTGTCACTTTATCTGTCCTCTGATACACTTTGAGCTTAATCTAGTTTTTAATACCTTTTTCATATTAGGGTTTATCTCTGTTGTATTGTAATTGTGGGTAGCCTTCTTTAATTTTGTTATATGTTTTTCTATTTTTTTTAGTATATTAAACCCAGGATAGATGAATTTATGAAGACAACAAAATAGAAAAATTTTTCTCTCCAGGGCAGTGATGCAAAAAGTTAAAAAAATAAAAGTGTTTCCTTGGTGTGGTATGGTTGAGTTTTGGGGGTAAAGGGATACTAATGTCAAGATGTTCATGATGGAAGAAAATATTTTGAAACTGATTCTTGTACAACTGCACAAAATTGTTCAATGTAATTGAACTATGAAATGGGTATGATGCCTGGATTAGCTCCTAATAAAATGGTTTTGGGGAAAAATAAGTAGTGAATAAATCAAACTTGTATGGTGGGGGTGGGGGGAGAAAGAGACTAGACTTTCTTAACAATATTTTAAAAGTACATGAGATAAAGTCTTGCCCTCTGTGAAAGTTGCATAATCCCCTGTAAACTTGTGAAGGGGTGGAGTCTAGCCTGTCAATCAGGTTGCAGCTATATGACAGCATTTGGAGGCACGAAAGTGATAAATAACTCATTGGAGGCCAGATAGGCTCTCTGTTTTGTATTCCTGATGACAATACACATGGGGTTACCCTAGAGTTCTGGAGCCAGAGGAGTCACATGGAGGCCCACAACAGCACTGAGATATGTATACCACCATAGACTCTCCCTCCACTGATCTGTGAACTTCCTGCACTCCACATCATTGAATGTGTTTCACGAATCTGAAGAGGAATTTATAGATTGATATTAGATATAAGAGCTAAAATATTTATGGACTCGATCTGAACTGGGCTAGGATGTTTTCTCAATAGTCAAATGCTCTTGTATATAAAGTTCTTTCTTATACACTTACAAGTGTCCAAATTTGTTTCTCTAGTAAGTCCAGAGAAAGGTACCATTCCAGTTTCTAAGGAGCAATTTTGCTGTGTTTCTTCCAAAGCAGATTTCTTTGTTTTTCTAGCAATCTATGGTATTTTCAATATTCTTTGGTGACATTATAATTCAAATTCACCAATTCTTCTGTAGTCTTCCTTGTTCCTTGTCTGACTTTCACATGTCTGCAATGATTGGAAATACCATGGTTTGGGAGAGGAACACTTTAGTCTCCAGCATGACAAGCTTGCTCTAGACTTCTGTTTCCACGAGCATTGATTGTGGATACAAGTAAAACTAAATCCTCTATATCATCAGTCTTCTCCAGCAATCATGACCTATTGATCTAGTTGTGATCGTTGGGGTTTTATTATTTTATTATGTTGCAATCCATAATGAAGGGTTCAGCCCTTGGTTTTCATCAGCAAATACTTAGAATACTCTTTGCTTTCAGCAAGAAAAACTATTGGTATGCCATCCTCCAATCATGGTTCTTCTTCTTTTAGAACACTTTTTGAATTATTTTCTTATCACAAAGATTGAATAAGAATGGTTGAAGGACACAACCTGGATACATACCTTTTCTGATTTTAAACAAACTATTTCTTTGTTCTGTTGGAATGATTGTACCATATTTTATGTACACATATTTCATGAACAAAATAAAGTGTTCTGGAATTTTCATTCTTCTTTATGTCATCCATAGTTTATTAGAATCCACACACTCAAAATGGTCAATCTTGTCCATTGCAGATCACTAATTGCTAAGACATCGATCTTCATGAATTCCAAGTGATTTTTGACAGCTTTAAGTTTTTCTATATTCATACTTTGTACAGTTCACATATCACTAATGAGGGATGTTTGCAATGGTCCCTTATCAGTTTGAGTCATGCTACATCAGAAAATAAAGGTCATGACAGCTTTCCTCTATCTTAGTCCCTAAGATAGACTCCATGCTTCCTTACCCGTATGCTTAGTGCCTTCCAAAATGAGAGCCATATCTTCTGATATTATATCAGACAATGCTTTGCTGACATCACAAATTCCCACTAGCCTCTTCTATCAGCTCCTTTGAAGCCTGTCTATCTTTGATGAATCTGTAGATATTTGATATACTGGCGGAATAGCATCTAGAAATGCAACAATATACAAACCACCACAGTTCAGCTAGTTGACAGAAAAGTGGTGGAACACTTATAAGACCATCTCAGAGATATAATCCTCCACAATTTGATGGCTAACCTCAATGTTTACAAGGTTCCACAGGAACTTAAGGACTTTGTCAGATTGATTTCTCTGCCTGTGGCAAGTTTGACATAATTAGCAATACATCCAACCAAGACTCCATTCACACGGCTACTCTTCTCTGACCTTAGCTCTACTCAGCTAACGTCTAGTCCTATGATTTCCTCTTTCACTTCAAAGATATTCTGCATGTAAAACCCTAAAATAAGAATGTTTTCTTGTCAATCACCTTTTCTTTTTCTCTCTTGACTGATTTTCATTTAAAAAAATCCAAGTGTGGAATCATATGCCGATCAGCCCAGATTCTGATCGAGCCCAAATGGATACAATGATGCTGACAGACAGAAATCTATGCATTTGCTGCTTCTTGGCAATTTTTTTCCAGGTGCAGATAAGACTCATCAGACTCAGAATTCAAGTTACTGCTCAGGTTTCCCCAGCAGAGTCTGTGGCTAAAAAATAGATAGCAGTAGCAGGGGTAATGGGTCAATCTCTTTCAAACCTTCTTGGCTTGATCCAACATTTTGGTGGACAATATTGAAGAAATAGCCCACTGCATCGCAGCTGAGGAAGACTCCCTGAGAACATACCTTAATTTAGCATAGATACATTTTCCACTCCATTGTAAATAGACTGTGTGTGATCTAGTTCAATAAAGTCTTGCATTAGGTTTTTCAGTTGTGAAAAAATTTAATGTATGGATTGAAATCAGATAGGGAATATGTAGGCAACTTAAATATGTATAGATAATGCAGTTAAAATGGTCAGGAAGTTAAATATGATCTCTTAAGTAAGATGCTCATGTTATATTTTCCTAACCCTACTAGACGTGACTCAAATATTATTTCTTTTCTTCCTCTGTCTTTCATGATATATTCATTGTTTCTGCTTAGCAACAGACCTAGACCCTAATCACAGATTTCTGTTCTTCAGAGAGTAGCAAATCAGAAGGTACTCAACTTTTAAATGTTTCCCAGTTATTTGCATAAGCTTAAAATATATATTGGTGAGTGCTTTCAAGGACTGTGAGAAAAACTTAGAGATATTTTCAAAATTGGAGCAAGGCATTGGAGGGAGGAAGGAAAAGAAACAAAGAGAAAAGATCTCTTAAGGTCTTGCTATCAATATATTGCGGAGTTGGCAAGACAGGAAAGGGGTTGCTTTCCTAGTGTTTCTCAGAATGGGCAGGATAATGGAATTCTCATTGGAAATGTGCATAGATATCCAGTGACCAGTGGTGATGGGGTGGAAGCATTTAAGAACTAGAGGAAAGTTTTAAGCTTCATCATTGCTATGCTCCATCCTGACTGGCTTGTTTCCTCCTTGCAAGCCTTCTGTAAGGGAATATCCAATTGCCCACAGATGGGGTTTATGTCTCCATTCTGTCCTCCTGCTCATTCAAAATGATATTATTGTTTTGTTCCTTAATGCCTAATACCGGATTCCATCAACACCTCATGATCACACAGTCTCATGTGCTTCTTCCTTGTGGTCTTTGTTGCTTCTAACCTGATTACTGCTTATTTATATTAAATCTTTAAGATCCCAGATGCTATATCTTTTGATAGGTGGGCACCATCAAATTTCTTCACCACATTTGCTTATGCACCCGCATAAGCAACAATTGTGTTGTCTTCAACAATTGTGTTGGGAAGCTGAGCATCATGGAATGCAAGTCTAATAGAATAAAGTATTATTCCACTGAGAGAGTGCTTGCGTGGGGGCCCAATGTCCATCTGCAACCTTAATATGAAACCCATAAATGTATGCACGTAAATCTATTTTTAATTGAATAAGTGTATATTTCTTAAACATCTGAATACTATGATTTAAACCTGTTATCTTTTCTATGTATAAATAATCCTGATAAATAATTAAAGAATTTATAAGGATGGTGAACTATATGTCATGAAATTGGTAGCCCTTGTCCACAGAACACGTTTTCATGCCATTGAACTTTATGATCAGGATGACATTATCAAGAAGATTGCAGTTAACAGTCTGGAAACTGATGACCCTCTTCTTCAGACCTTACTGCATTATATCTCTCTGCTGTTTTAGGCTCTTCAAAATAAAATATGTTTTGGAAAGAAAAATGAAAGGTTTGCTCCCTAACTCATACGGTAAGGTGTGAAAAATGAAAGAGGTCTCTGTTTCACAACACTAATGTCAGTTAATTTTATTCCTCTATCTGTTCTTGAATCCCTCACTTCCTTTGTTATCCAATGCTACTGGCACAGCTGAGTTTGCAATTGATATAAGTGCCAAGTGCAAAAACGAGGAGGCTTGACTGAAGAAATCCTTCTGAGTTCACCCTGTCAATATCCCTGTCTCCAGATTAGTATCTACACTCTACAATTGACAAAAGTATTGTCTATTTTAAAAGCAATTCCAAGATGAAATATTATGTAACTTACTTTGGCAACTCTATCTACCTTGCCTATTTTCTAAAGTAATAGAAGTAATACATTAAATAATTATAGGAACCAAGAGATGAATTTCTATAAAGGAAACACTTTTAAAAATTCACTCAAAGGAACAGTTTGTATTAAAAGTGCTCCAATGAATAGATTGCTGTAAGAGATGTAAGAGCCCCCAATAAAATTATATTTAATAAAAACAAATAAATAAGAAAGGAAAGTGCCCTTAAGAAAATTTTAATAATTGACTAATGCATATATGCATTTCTTTATTCATATTAACTCTGCATATTTTTTTCTATGCTGAAACTATCTTCTTTACTTATTTTACATATCTACTTGCTCTACTTTCATTTACCTTCACTTATTGAATGCCCTTTCATCCCCAAAACAAGACATTTGCTATTTCACAGTGATATATCATATTATTAATCAATAGGAATATTGTGAGTATGCATCAGATTTTTTTAAGTTAAATAGTTAACTCAAAAATAGGTTGATGGATTTAGCAAACATCATTTAATACTTACTTTGTAGAAAGCATTATTGGATTACAAGAGAGGATTGGGTGGCATCTCTTTGTGACAAAACATGTCAAAAGTTGAAATGTGTTTTTGCATGTTATCATATAGCAATGGAATATATGGGTGGTGCAAACAATTAATGTACAAGGCTGTTCATCTAAAGATCAGAAGCTTGGTGATCTAGTTTTTAAATATCCAAGATTGAAATACTACTTAAACACACCTAAGGTCACCATGATTGGTTAATAAAGAGACATATAATGAATTCATGAAAGATATGATCCTAACGTTTCAATATAGTAGACTTTTTATTTATTTTTACATGATATGTCTTTAAGACTCAATCAATATTCTTACTTTGACATTCAATCCCAATTAGTGTCAACAAACTTGGCATTGTATGTTCTCTGTGTCTCAGAGAGGAGCATGACTTGATTTTGGTCAGTTTCTGACACAATTTTTATGAAGACTATCCAGAAAAAGAGGTTTCATCTAAAGAAGACTCTATCATGTCACACTTACCTTGCAAAGGAGGGCAGCCTAGATATTCATCTAATCTAACTGGAGTCTATACCCTCTGATTTATAACATCATAAGTTCCTATACTGAATAAACACACCAGTACACTGGCAGACTAATAAGGGTTACTATTTTTTACAAGATCTTATGATTTGTCTGTAGGTATGACAGTAGTACTCTTATTGAAAACTCATGTAGATTTTAAGGAAATGTTAAACAACTTCCCCAAGGAATCTTTAAAATATGTATCCACCTAGGGAAACAGTGGAGCAGTGAGGGAAGCTAATGTTTTTTAATATCATTCTTGCAGCAGATTTTACATTTAACATCTCATCCTTTGGAATGATTTTCTTGAAGTGAGACTCAAAACTGGACTTTCTATTCCTCCATTTTAGTGAACCATTTGATCCAATACAGCCATGAGTAGGTGAAAATAACAAAATAAGGATGATTTTATATTCTGATCCTGTATGCCTCAAGTGGGCAGAAGAATAAGTACCCCTCATCCATAGATTAAAAAGATCACCTAACAATTTTGATATCCACACCAAAAAGTAGAAGTCATTAGCTGCATTTTATAGGCCAGGAGATTTTAGTTCAGACAGGCTATATAATCGCTCAACATTATTTAGATTTAAATAAAATAGAGTTCATGGGGTGCTATAGATTTTCTTTTTCCATTAAACAATATCACTTTTAGAGAAATGATAAAAATGATCTTGGATTGTTCCCTTTTGAAATTGATTTCTTCTCCTAAACACCCTTTCCCACATTTCATTGTGTCAACTACATTGCAGAAACACTTGAGAAACAAATATGAGATTAAGATTATGTTGAGTGTTATTTTATGCAGCCCTTCCAACAATGCTGTCATTTCAGATCTGAAAAAAAGCTGCTGAGTGGTCAGAAACCATACTCAGAGCAATAACATAGAAAATGGCAGAGCTGTGTTTTCTTTGACCCTTCTGTTAGCCATCTCAAACTTAATATAATACTGCACTCAATAGAAAAATGGACCCTCCAGGGAATCTGGCACCATAATGAGCAATACAACGGGAGCAAAACCAAGACTGCCCTACCTAACTCTGAGGGTGATGTGCTAAAAAGACCTCTTGTTTCTTAAGGTTAAGTCATTATTTGAGGGTGGAAATTACACACTGTAAAAATAATCTTAATTTTCCCCAATTTTTAGAATCTATGTGTCTGAAGGTTGAACAAACAGAAAACAATCTCCAGAAATTTTTCTGGAGGATTTTCATAATAGTTACTATATAGTGAACTAACCTTGCAATGTTAACAAATTATCAAGAATTATATACAAAAATATATGATTGAAGAACTAATCATGGCCATTGATTATTTTAATGAAGTTGTTGGTTCTGTGTTGAAATCTCAAAGAAAATAAGTGAAGATTGGGAAGTAATCAAGGAAATTAGAAAGGGAGTTGATTTAAAATAAAAAATAGAAATGTTTGTCTTTTTTCCACACTGTTAGATTGACAATCATTTATAATTTTATCATGCAAAAAATCAGGCTATATCAGAAAGTTTTTCTGTCACCAATTAATAAATTGACTCCAGATCTTGGACCATTAGTGAAACATCTCTTGGGGGAGATATGTACCTCAGTTCTTGGCTCCATGCAAGAAAGAGTTCATACCGAAGCCTGCTTTGTGATCCAAGTGAGTTTTATGAAAGTGAGAAGTTTCAGGTTAACACAGACACCCACAGCATTCCTCACCCCGTCTGCCTGCCTAGATACTGCTTGGGAAAGTCACTGGGTCCGCTCTGGGTGCCTGCCTTTTCAATTATTCCACAGAGAGGTGTGGTTGACGACCCTGGTCAACACCATTGGCTGAATTGAATTCATCTGGCCTAGGTGGGCCAATTCAGGGACAACGCCCACCGAGGTGTGCCTCCTCCTCCTGACTAGAAGCCAAAACCTTTAAGCATGCATAATATATAATATTATATAATATATAATAATATATTAATATATTATTGATTGATATATTAATATATTATTAATAATATATTAACATATTATTATATAATATTATATAATATTATATAATATAATGTATAATATTATATAATATATAATAATAAGCATGCAGGAAGCCACGCCTTCCTGGCTGGTAGCTTGAAACTCTGAGAATGCGTAATGGATGTTCTTGTCCCTAAACTAAGCTGCCTAGCAAAATGACCCAATCCTTAAAATCTAGCATGCCATGAAAAGCTTTAATTATTATTTGTAGTGTAATTTTTAAAATGCCACAATTTGGTCTACTATGTCTCTAAAATTATTCCTTCCAAAAATTATAATAAAAAAAATGATGGGGGGGAGGGGACAAAATGATACAAAAAATTTACCTTTGCTTATATAGGATAACAAGCTATTACCATGAGTGAGAGAAACAACAGGGTAAAGAAAGGAAAATGTTTTCTTAATTAGTGTTATAATTTTTTAGCAAATTTGGAAACATTCTATTCCTAGAGGAATGGGACACTTTTATGTCTAATAATGCAATTTATTCTTCAGGGCCAGTGAATATCAGTCATCTAGACAAGGTCTCCACCTAATGACACTTTCCCTCATTGTTCTTGTGTGGATGGATGATCTTATATCGATAAGACGCTGTTGACTAGGGTGGAGCCAGACCTGTCAATAAGCTCACAGCCTAGTGGTGCTTCCTTATGAGTGTAGTCTTCTCAAAAGCAGGATCCTAGGGACTTCTTCTCTCACACTACTCTGCTTTTCTGCTTGCTGGCCACCTGCGAGCTGCAGGAACCCTCCCATGTTTTCTTAGACCTTGGATCCACAGGACTCTGTGCCCATAAGCCTGCTATTTTCCTGCATTTTTGTTGTGTAAGTATGAAGAGGGACTTGTTGACTGATATTGGGCTTAAGGACTTAAGTTGGACTGAATTGGAGGTTCAGCATGCACACTAGATATATAAATACATCTTGGTATAAAGCTCTTTCTTATACATTTATGAATGTTAGTGGATTTGTTTCTCTAGTCAACATGGCCTACCAGTTCTTGTAAGAAGGTGTGAGAAAATACTAAGATGATTCACTCATGAATAACAGTGACCAGGATTTCCTTGAATGGTCTCCTGTTGTTTCCAAATCAAGTACTAAGAAGAACTCATTATCAGCAACAACCAAAGGTTAAGCATATCCTCGGGTCTAAGTTCCCTGTACAATGAACCTGCTTGAACCAGAAGACAGCTATAATATCAGAGTAGCAGAAGTCGAACCAGGATTGAGAGAATGAAATCGAATGGTGGACTTCCCAACCACACAACAACTAAAATTGAGTGTTTTTGTTCAGGAAACTGGCTTGCAAAGTTAGATGCCTCCGGGCACTTAATTGGGAAAGCTAAAGTTATTGACCCTCAGAGTTTCAGCTGGATACCTTTGGGCAGAGGCTAGCATGTGAGTGGTATCCCTCTTTTGGACATTTATAAAGAGACTTGAAAGAATTTTGTAACATCCCTGATAAAAAACTATGCTGAGCATTTCTCACTAGCATTGCAATTTGTGAAGTTCCTTAATGAACCATTTAATTGTGAATTTTATCTCAGAGTACTGGGTAGCCATTGTAATGTATATTAGAACCCAGAGAAGGAAAACAGAGAACATTAGAAAAACTCAAATTCAATTACTTCTTTATCAATATTCTTCAAATGTATTGGTATTTGAGTTAATCAAGAATATGCTCTCATTGTTAATACTCAAACTATTTACATCAAAATGAAAGCAGCCATGAAATTTGACTTTAATGAGAGTAAGAAGTATAGGTGAAGTGAGATACTACAAAGTTGAAAATAGTAATCCACATGCAGATATTTACTAGCACATTAAAAAGTCTATGACAAGATTAACAATAATATAAAACTTACAGCATATATCACTAGTTTGGGCCATAACTTATTTTTTCTCTGTATTGTCAGCAAGTAGCAGTGATTAATAAATATTATATTCTTTATAAATACTAGGTAAAAGTTTTAAAATTGATTTGATCCATATTATTTATTCATCTAAAATCATTTTAGGATATATTTGTTAGATTCTCAAATATTTTTTGATTTTTATTGAAATAGGTGCCCTCACATTGTTGAGGTATAAAGACTTCACATAGCATTTTGTATATCATTGCTAATCTTCTAAAAATATTTTAGCACCAACCACTAATGACATATAATTCACACAACATATAATTAAATAGTTTAAACATATTACCAGTTTTGCAATAATCACTACAATCACTTATAGAGCATTTTATTCTTTATTTTTTATAAATAGTCTCATGGTGACATAATACAAATATCATACATTTCAATAGTTCAATCTCATCAAGAAGTGTTTTATGACCATTACCATAATCAATTTTAGAATGTTTTCTTTTTTTTATATTCTTTCTTATTAGCTCCCCGCTTCCCCCCAAGCTGCCTTCTCATACCCTAAAAAAACATTAATCCAGTTCTGTCTCTGAAGATTCACACTTCCTGGGTTTCATATACTTAAGAACATACAGAAATACATAACACAGAGTCAAAAAAGATAATTATAATAACAAAGTAGAGAAATAAGTCAATATATTTTTTATAGCTCACTGTCATTGTGTTAGTCCAGGTAGACTAGAGAAACAAATTCATAAACATGCATATGGATATAAGGGAAATGTTTATATACAAGAGGAATGGAACATTAAGAAAGCATCCCAAGTCAGTTCATTCCAAGGTCATATGTCTGACATTAGCCCATATGTCCAATACCAGTATATACAGTTTCCTTCTGACTTATGAGGCATGTGCAATCACACCAGGACAATCATAGGCCAATGGGTGCAGAGTCTTGGGTATCCAGCAGCAGTAGAAGCATCCTGGAGCTGGCAGGGGTCTGCCAATGGCTCCTTGTTTCCAGAGCTCATGTTCATCAACAGTATTCAGTGACAGTAGAAGCTTCTCAGCACTGGCAGGAGTCTCCATGTGGCTTCTTCAGCCCCACAAGTCTGGTTCCACCAGGGTAAGCCCATGTGACTTCTTCTCTGGCCCCTGCAGGACTCAGGATCTATCAGTAGCCTGCTGCCATCTTGTCTTGTCAGTAGTGCAACTCTAAGTAACTGAGTCTATAGTCTCTCACCTCCATGTGGTAAATACCACGAGATTTCCCAGAATTCTCAGAGAAAGCCATGCCCACACAGAGGTCACATTGGCTATCTCCAGATTGACAGGTTAGACTCCACTCCTACAATCCCATTGCTGAAATTGTCACAGATGATTGACTACTACAGTCATCAAGTACATGTCAACTTGTGATTTTAAAGACATGACTCATGATCATCATTGCTTTTTAGGGATATGTAGTACTCCATCATAGGTATGTACTAAAGTTTTTTAATCCATTCATCTGTTGACGGAAATTTGTGTTGCTTCCAACTCCTTGCCATTATGAACAGTGCAATGGTTTCAGCACAGATGTCTGCTATAGTTTGTTTCTGGTCTCTTCTGGGTAGATACCCAGGAGGGAGATTGCTAGACTGTATGGGGACTCAATTTTCATCTGTTTTAGATATCACCAAATCAATTTCCATGATGGATCCATATACCTGCAGGTCCACCAGCAGTGGACTAGAATTCCTATCTCCTGCTACATGGGAAGAACTGCAAGAAATCATGCTAAGTGAGTTAAGCCAAGCAGAAAAGGACAAGTAAAACATGCATCCACTGAAGTAAGTTTAAAAGAAAGAAAGAAACAAAAAAATGGGGCTTAGGGGAAAAGCTACTATGTCCATACAATCCCTTGGGTGAGGTCCAGGTACTCCAACAGGGGCCACATCCAATTCAGGGATATATACAGTAGCCAACCAATAAGAGGGGAAAAGATAGAGGAGAAAAAAAGAAGTCATGGATAGGGGGAGCAGGGCACTAAGCCACCCAAGGAGAGGGTATTGTTTATATTTCCACAGAAGAGAGAACAGGCTTCAACTCCTTGTGCCAGAACGTGACTACAACATACCAACATGTACCAGGGAACAAATAGAGAGATCTACTGGGCCTGCCCCAACCCCAACTATGTGGACCACCCCACCTCCTCAGAAGAATGCACTTTAGAGGACAGCACTGGATCTACAGCTGGGGAGAGGTATGTGTCTGATTAGAACACACAGGAGCAATGAAAAGGGGTGGAGAGCATGGAGAGAACACCCTGCTCCACAAATCCAAGGATGATATTCCTGCCCAGAGCAGACAATACACAGAGAAGACCATAGGGCCTGCCCCATCATGAGACACTGCATTCTTTACTAAAACATAGTGCTGTGGAGGACAATACTGGAAACAGTGCAGTCCATCACATTGGGGTGAAACACTCAGGCAGGCAACAGAGCAACAATGGGAGAAAAGTGATGAAATCCTAGGAATACCAAAAATAGACTTTGGAGACAGAGTGTGGCACTCCATCAGAGTTGACTGGAAAACTCTAGTAAAGGCCAGCAAACAGACCCTGAACTATTTATAGGCCTTTCCATTTTTGTCAGTGTCTTTCTTTTGTTGTTGTTGTTGTTGTTGTTGTTATCATTTTGTTGATCTTGACTTCCTTTATTTGGCTTTGTGGGTTTTTTATGTTTATTAATGTTTTTGCATGCTCTTCTAGATAAGATAGGCAAAATGAATAATTAAGAGATGAAAAGAATGGTCACAATGGTTCTCAAGAGATACAGGAGAAGAGTAGGTTGGAGAAAAGAAGGGGGAAACCAATCCAGGCACAAGGGAATAACAACAGCACAGGGAGTCCAGGATAGATAATACTTGCAGGGCCAACATTCAGAGTAGAGATACCAGGGGATTAGGGGAGGGTGGGGGAAGAAAGGGGAGATTGAACACAAGGAGCAAATTATCCTCCTCTCAGGGGGATAAACCTCAGAAAAGTGGGTGTGGGGTGACAGAGGATGATGTAAGATATGAAAATAATTATCTATAACTTATCACAGGTTCATGAGGGAAGGCAAGTGAGGGCAGCAGGGGGAGAAATAGGGAGCCGACATCAGGGGCTCAAGTGGGAAGAGAATGCTTTGGAGCTGAAAATGGCAGCATATGTGAAAATGTGCTTGACACATTGGATGAATGTATGGATTGTAAATAAGAGATGTGAAAGAATTAATAAAATGAAAACTAAAAAAACATGACTCATATATTTTTAAATCATTTTATTTGGGGCTCTTACAACTCTTGTTACAATCCATACATCAATTGTATCAAACTTATTATTACATATTTTCCATTTTTTTCCCTAGAAATTTACTTTCCATTGAGCCCTTGGGATCACCTCCTCTCCCACCCCCTTCTCCCACCCACCCCTAACCCTCATGGCCCCTTGATAGATTGCTAATTATTTTCAAATCTCACAGTGACTACTCTCTCTCTTCCCCTCTGATTTCTTTTGTTCTTTCCTCTGGATGAGGGTGTTCGGCTATGTGCCATTTGTTACAATCAGTGCTCCCTCCCTCCTCACCTCTCCCCATATTCTCCCTACCCTTTTTGTATCTCTATTCCCATTCCTGTTCCTGGGTTCCAGGTGTTGTGAGTTTTATCTCTTGCCTATACTTGTGTACATTCTTCCATCTAGTCCAGAGTGAGAAGTGGCACTGGGGTCATGATAGTGGGGAGTGAGTAGGCCTCAAGTGGCAAGAAGTATATTATATAATCCATGAGTGCTCTACCGAACCTTGATTGACTCATTCTCTCCTTGTGACTCACCTGTGGGGAGACAGCAGAAAAGACCCTTGATGAGATTGATTGAATCTGGTAGTTACAAACAAGGGCTCAAATAAAGGAACAATTGTTAGGACAGCACAGGATTTGGAAATGTTACATAGAGGATTGAAAAGCTTCAGAATCAACTCAAAGGCCCCTATTAATAACAACATAGGCATTTCATGCATTTCTTTAGTTTTCTTTATAATATTTTGCTATTGCTATGTAAGTGAGCGAATGCACTAACAAATGTTTATGATGCATATTTACTGTGGACACTAGGTTTTACATATATAAGTAGTGCTTACTGGGATATTATGAACCCCTCTTTGAAGAATCTGGTGGCACAGTTGTTAAAAATTAAAATTCTAATGGGAAGGTCAGTGATTTGAACTCACCAACCATGTCCTTATGAAAAAGTATGGCATTCTTCTTCTTAAAATCTTAAAAGTATGGCACTCTTCATTCAAAATCTTAAAGATTTTGTAACACATTGGAAACTCTAAGGGGCAATTCTCTAAGAGTTACAGTTCACAGAAACATAACTATGATTACTTTGGGTCATAATTGACTTGAATTGACAAGGGTCCTGCACTTCTGCAAGTCAAGAAAACCAATTACTGCATGGTCCTTTGGGAGAAAAAAAAATTCACAAGCCTACACTGCCAATGATTTCATTTTACTTGGATTGATAATCAACTTTCAAAAGGTTTGTTTGTGGCTTTTGCTTAGGTAAAGAAATCGAGGAACAGAGAGATTTGATACTTAACCAATGCCCATATCTGTTGTTTTTGTGTGGTATCATATAGTCATGTCTGGTTTATAGTAATCCTGTATACAGCACAATGGAACACTTTCTAGTGCTGTTCCATTTTTGAAAGTATTGATATGTGTAAGCCCATTGTTGTGGTCATTGTGATAAACTATATCATTAAGGGTTTTCCTTTTTCTCTCTGACATCCTATGCACCAAGAAAGATAAGTACATGAGAAGCAATCTCACCATTTTTACTTCCAAGGAGAATTCTGGTTGTATTTCTTTTAAGACAAATGTATTTGTTTTTATGTCAGCCTATTGTACATTAACCAACAATATAATTCCTGACCAACAATATAACTTAAATGCATCAATTCTTCTTTGATCTCCCCATTCATCTATAGTTCATATCAAGTGATTGATTTTTTTTCTTTAACATCATGGCTTCATACTGAAAGCTGAAGTCTTTATTGGTAAGTACCTAAATCCTCTTTTTCACAAGCAAGATTTTGTTATCTGCATACTACAGGTTATTAATAAGCCTTCTTTCAATCATGATGCTGCATTCTTCATATAGTCAACTTCTCAGATTATTCATAAAACATGTGGATTGAATAGTATACTGTGAAATGTTACTCTCTGAAACAAATTTTCTGGTTTTAAACAATCCTGCACTCATTATTTAACTGATCACCTTACTTCACTTTATGCACACCAAATACCCTCAAATTATGAATTTCCCCTAAAATAGTATTCTTCGAAGAATGCTGAAGTCAGATAAGGGCCCTGCCCTTCTGCAAGTCAAGAAAACCAAGTACCGCATGGTTCCTTGGGAGAAAAAAAATCCACTAGCCTTCACTGTCAACAATTTCATTTTACTTGGATTTATAATCAGCTTTCAAGAAAGCAGCAGCAAAGGAGTCAAATTATATTTTGCATTGGACAGGATTTCTGCTCTTAAAAATCCTTATTTAAATGTTAAATAATCAAATACATCTGTTTAAGGATCAAGATTTGTCAGACACAGCCATGTTATCCGTCACGTCACATGAATTAAAGAACTGGGGAAATGAAAATGGAACACAGATGGAAAATAATTTATGCGTCTTTTCTAAAATGTTTTCAAAGAATATTTAATATAGCAGCAAATTGGCAGAAGAATAAGCAAATCCGTCTTAGAAAAAACACAATCATAATTATCTTGAGAAGATAAAGATACTTCAACTCACTTTGAAAAGTCACCGGTAAAGGTAAATTACTACAAAATGACATCTTGGCTGTTAAATTAGAGAGGTCAGCAAAAAAATTTAGGGAAAATTCAGTGAGCTGGACTGACACAATATGGGAAGCAATGGATTCTAGCCTATATGTAGATGGCATGAGACAGTGCTTTCCTCAGTTAGAAATGTCACTAGGAGTTGGGGTTGACTTGACTATCTCTAATAATGATAGCACTCTATAGTGATGTCTTAGTTATCTTAGTGCTACTACTGCAGGCATACAACAAATGGTTGACTTTGTTAAATAGAAGTTCATTTTCTTATTGCTTTTTAGTGTAGTCCCATCAAGTTGACTTCTATCCATAGCAACACTATGCACTATACTGAACAGCTAACTTGGGCCATCCTCACAGTTGTTCCTATGCTCAAAAGGGCCATTTAGCATCTGTATAAAACATAACTGACCACTGCTCATTGATGAAGAACCTGTATCAATCTATTGTTACAAACTCATCATTTAGGAAGCCAGAAATCTGAATTCAGGGTACTAATTTTAAAGAAAGACTTCCTCTCTGTGTTGGCTCTGCGAACATCCTGTCTTCTTTATACCTTCTGTTTCCTAGATCCCTGGAGATCTCCTGTAGAGAGGCCTCTACCTTCCCCCATGCCTGCTTGCTTGCTTCATTTATTAGTCTGTTCTATCAAATCTTAAAACAAAGTGACATCAAGGCCAACCCACACAAATAATGTTTCTTTAACATAACAAAGTGAAGCCTATTCCCAAATGGGATTATAGCTGCAGTAATACAGGTTAAGATTTGCATGTATTTTTAGGGGACATAATTCAAGCCATAACAAGTACCAAAGCAGCATGAGGCCATTTATCTCTCTTAAGATGAGACACAAAGGCATATCCAAGTATCGCTTCTTGTTTGTGTAAATCAGTTAGCCAACTGCATTCTGTTGGCCAAGATTGTTGTGATGCATGAGGTAAATATAATACCTCCTCGAGGCAACAGCTATAATTTTCCTTTAAAAATGAAAGAGTGTGTCCACTCTGATCTCAGTTCAGAAGAATGTGTTATTTGACCCTTAGAAATATCCCATGACCAAAGACATCTTGCTACCCTTTCATATAAGTGAATGAGGATCTTAGAACTCTAACCAGCTTATAAAGCAGTAGTTCTCAACCTGTGGTTTGTGACCCTTTTGGGGGTAGAAAGATCCTTTCACAGGGGTCACCTAAGACCATCAGAAAATACATATTTCCAATGGCATTAGGATTGGACATATCACTCTTCTATCTATCTCTAAGCAGGTCTGTCCACATGCAAGTACACACACATATGAGTACCGGTGTGAAGACTGTTACCCATGCTACATGCTTCATGACAAAATTTTATTTGACATTAGAAATAACTATTTCACAATATATAATTATAAGGTGTTTTGTGATTAATCACTATGCTTTAATTATCTTCAATTTATAACAATGAATGTACACTCTGCATATAAGATATTTTCATTATGATTCATAAATGTAGCAAAATTGCAGTTATGAAGTAGGAATGAAAATAATACTATGGTTCAGGGGGCACCACAACATGAGGAATTATAGGAAAAGGCTGTGGCATTAGGTAGGATGAGAAGCACTGTTATAGAGCCTACATAACAGACTTTGTGTGCTGCTGTATTTGTACTGACTTCCTCCTCCTAGCACCTTAAAGCTTCTTGAAAATGATACAACCTGACTTTCTTTCAAAAAAAATAATTCCCTTGCAAGTGTTCTGTAACTCTTCTAATTTGTCAGTTTTTTATCCTACACGTTTTTTTGGTTTTGGCCTTGAAAGTAACAGAAGAAAGGTCACTTAGTACTCTGTACAAGACAGAAAAGTGTTATTTAGTGTCTAGTCTCTGCTTCCTACTTTGATTTTCTGAATTTGCTTGAGGCCAAGTGGAGGAAAAACTTGATCAACTGGGCACAATTAGAACAATGTAATCAAATAATGACCCAGTTAGCTATGCCTTGCTTCAAAAGGGCCATTTAGCATCTGTGTAATATATAACTAAGAGTACTGCTAAATATACCTGTTCTCCATTTCTTAAGTGTTGCCATTATTGCTCTGGTTTGATTGTAACAGCCTGAATAATAGAAAATATTTTCTGCAAATTGGAAACTGACTCAGCAAGGTTTCAAAGCAGACTTCCATAGATGGCATGTTCGTCTGCTTCTATTTAATACAATCCTGTCTGAAATGAGCTACTTGCCACTGCTTTTGGGGCCGAGGATATGTAGGGTTAGGGAGCAAGTGCTGAGAAAATACAGGTTTGGGGAAGGACACAGTGAAAACATTTACTTACAAGCGCTACTGGGATCTACAAGTTCTCAAAGTTCAAGAGGAAGTGCTGGACAAACTATAAAGTAAGATGGACAAACTCAAAATCAATGGCAGGTACCAAAATGAAAGGCATCCTGAGCTAGTACAAATGGTTACATATAGTTGTCTATGAACAGAAGGATTGGAAGCTCCAATCTAACAGGATACCCAGCAAGAAATAGCGAGTGATCTACTTCCAAAGAAGCATCCTGAAAATACTCTATAAAACACAGTTCTACTCTGCCACATGGGTCACCACCTGTAAGATCCCCACAGTAGCACTTGACAAACCACCTAGAAGGACACCGGAGACTCTCTTGCTGTACGAGACTTGCCGCAGTATTAAGATAGGAAGTGAGCTCCCTTTCTGGCTTTGACACCACTCATTGAAAAATTGATGTTCAATGGTTGTTGTACATGCTGTTTTGAAGCAAATTATTCCATTCTTTCCATTTGCTTGTCAAAGCAAAACCATTTTGCTTTAGTTTTGTGCCTGGAGTAACTAGAGTCATAGAGGACAATAATGTTTCAGTGCCAAGTGTCAATTGAGTTGCAATTTCCTGGTGTTCTTTCAGACGCAATGGGATCCTGTGGCATGGATAAGCATGCAGAGTCATAGATGCCCTTATGACTCATTTAACAAATGTATCAAGAAAGATTCATCAATCAGGTAAGGGCGCAGGATATATCTGGCTATATCTAACAGAGTTCAGTCACCAGGCTTCTTCTGATCAGTATCACTACTCATCAAATAAACAATTAGCTCACATTCAGGAGAGATATAAATTGGTTGTGGATCAGAAATAAAAAACAATCTTGGATACAGGGACAAGTAGAATAATTGCAATAAGATGGTGCTCAAGAGACTAGAAAAAGGAAAGCATGTCAAACTTTGAGAAAAGAGCTGTAGTCAAATTCACAACCTACCACCATTTGTGAGTATGTTGTTCCAGGAGAGGTATTGATGTGGCACCTCCTTTTCTAATACTAGCAGGGTCACTTAGGGTGCATGGATTTCAGTCAGAAGAGGAAAAGAATGCCTGCAACTTACTTCCAAAATTTAGCCTGAAAAAGGTTATGAGTCACAATGTGTCTGAGCTGCTTACTTCAGATATGTGTTCAGCAAGGACCAATCCCTGGAAGAGGAAGTCATATTTTGTGAAACAGAACATGTGAGAGAGCTAGGGAGACCCTCAGTTAGATGACCTGAATGTGTGGGCGATTGTGAGGATGACACAGACCATTTCCTTCTGCTTGTATGTACAGTCCCTGTGTCAGAATCCACACAACAGCAGTTAGCAAGAAGCTTTCATAGAGCAATGATGCATGCTAGGCTATTTCTTTTAACACTGAAGTGAGGTGTGTGCAAGACGTAAGTTTCTGTGCTTCGGGTATGTGCCTCAGTTGGATGCACATTTGTAGAAATGACAGAGTAAAATATTTCCTTGATTGAAGAAGAGCTTAAATGATTATGTCTCAAATTAAGAACATACTTACCCAATGCATCTATATAAACATTATCACCTAATCAGATCATTACTAGAGAAAAGTGGCATTTCTATTTATTTCCATTTGCTTTAATGAACTTTTTACATCAAAACATCTGGTGCACTAGAACACGATGCTCTTCATAACACGACAGCTTTTTGGTTTTTGTTTTTGCTTGTTTGATTTGTGGTTGGTTCTTTTAAAAGTATTCCTTGACTTCAGTGCACTAATTCAGTAAATTGTAATCTTATGTGAAATATGTGTGCATGTGTGTGTTGCTGAAATTCATTAAGAATTTCATTAATATTTATTAAGAAAAATGAAATGAAATCTGCTATTTTCTAAATAAGTCCTCTTGCTTAAGGAGGGAGATATCATTAATACATCTTCTTTGAGAAGATGTAACTCTCTCTGCTTCTCAGTCACAGGCCTAGAAATTACAGATTGTTTGTAATTCTGTTGACTTTTTAAAATATTGTCAAAATGGCAACGGATGGCTGCTGATTATCAACAAAACCATCAAATGTCCTTGTTTGCATATCACTACTTTTATTCTTCATATATGAAATACTTCTTCCTGAAGAAGTCATTAACTGTTTGGCCACAGCATGCTCTTCCAGGAGCAACTTTCTGTGAAGATGCAGTGGAATTTCAGTCTGCATTCTCTGTGCTCTCGAGAGGTGGCGGTGACATTTCCTCCTGGAGAAAATGACATTTCCCTCAACTCACTCTTCAAGATGATGAACTATTCCCCTTAGCCCCTTTTTGGCATGGAAAAGGCATGAGCAGCATCCTTTGGAGCAGGGACCTGGTTTCACAACCACCATATTGATTGAGATATGCTCTAAGTTAAAGCTTTCTTCACAATGACAGTGCATGACAAAGAGCTGGATTCGTGAGATAAGACATAGCTGGATGCATTAAAGCCTCAATTCACTCCATTTCTCTGTGTGAGCAAAGAGCACCCTCAGGATATACCCAAGCAAGAATACAAATTAGTGCCTGCCACTAAATTCCAGAGATAGAAGTGCAAGCAGTAAGTTACTTGTCTGCTAACAAAAACACTGAGGTTTAAAGCCACCCAGAGCACCTCAAAAGAAAATCCTAGTGCTCTACTTCTGAAAAAGTGGCTATTGGACACTCTGTGGAACACAGGTATCACGATGGAATGGTATTAACAGCAACTGGGTTACCGTTTTCAGATAGCAATATCCCTTGCACAGGCAGGAGTTTTCCAGTATTACATAGTCAAAGAGATGACCTTATTATCAGCAGTCCTGCTTCCCTTCAAATGAGAGCAGATTTATGATCCCTCTGTGGGAGTCTTTCAATGTTGTGTCCTGTTCAGATGCACCTAACTTAAAAACATCATTTCTGTGGAATAAAAAGGTGTCAGAGAGAAGTGTATATTATTTTTCTGCTAAATGTTGGCCCACAATCAATGCAAGTTTACCCCACAGAGCTGAGCTTTGCTTCTCCCTCCCCACCTCATCGTCCATACAATCTCACATTCCAGGCTTGTAAGAATTTAAAATCAATGTCACTGGTTGGCTTTACCACAGAAAGTAAGTGGATGGACACAGCAAACTCTCAAAATCCTTTCGAATGCTGAGCTAAGAAAATTGACTTCCTGGCATGCAATTTGAACATTCCTCATTTTTTCCTTTCTTTGAGTCTTCTAATGAAGTGTAAGAATGAAAGAAAAACATTTCCTTTTTGTTTCTATCCAGCAAATGCAATATATATATACACACACACACACACATATATGTGTGCATATACACATATATGTATATACATACATATATGCAATATACACATACATATGTATGCTATATATACATGCACACAGAATCCTGGTGCCAAGTTAGCAAAATAAAACAATGGCTAACTAGGCACTATCTACTTGATTCGTATATATGCATATGCACATATGTGTGTATGTGTATATAGATATACACATGTATATTCATGTTGATTTATCCCTGTCATCAATGCTAATGTTGGGTTTATTGTCCAGAATCTACAGCCTGCACTTTCATGTACATGTGGCACTGGTAGCAGCATGTTTGAGTAGCAGATTTCAAACTCGTGAAGAAATTGATGATAGGTCAGGCAAATGTGCAGGTTTCAGAGAGTATCAACAGTGAGACTGATAGTCTAAAATGTGGATGTTGTGGCTGGGAATGAAGGTCTTCCCTGCAGATATTTTGTTTTGATTTATTCTTCAAATATATTTGGGTTCTTATTATTTAAGATAAGATAAAGTTTTTTTTGTTTTTTTTTTTACCTCTAGCCTTCTGGTTGGAAAGATATCTGCTGCCCTGTAAATCAACACAGGGCTCTCTGTTTTCCTTGTCAGTTCATGAGTCAGAGGCAAAATACTACAGAGTTAACACAACGTAGAGAGTGGCAATAATCCGTCTTGATTTTGTGTGCTAAATTTCAGTTTCTTCAAACAAAGAATTCCAACATATGATAGCTTGGAAAATCATCACAGTAAAAGCCACACATAAATTATGCACACATAAGTATGTGCTTGTCAACTTAACTTCTTAAATGTCTAATTAATTTCTTAGATGAATTTTATTTTGAGAGATTTAGTATTGCCATAATCATCCAATTATTTGTTTCAGAATGGTTATTAAAACATTTCCAAAAGAGAAAAAAATACATAAAGGCTGTTGACTGTATGCTTAACAAAAAATATAGTTCACTGAATCCATAAAAAGTTAAAAAGTGTCATTGAGCTGTGTTTATGAGTAAACATGGGAGTTAAATTGGATTCTTGATTCCCAGAAATGTAATGGGAAACTTTTTTGAGGAAGACACAGAGCAAAACATAAGGGACACCTGATGAGATTTGGGCTATAGTGCAAAGGAATGAAAATCACTTACATTCTTTGAAGTGTTTTCTTATTCGTGCATTTTTAAATCAATTACAATTTCAATAGTGAAGTATGTTTGGATCACTATAAAACAGATTTGCCATTGCAGTACCCTGTCATCGGGTCAGTTCCATCTTTTTTTCTTCATAGCATTTTATGGTGAATCAAATGAAGATTTACTGAGCAGAACATCAATTTTGCATTTAACAACTCACCAAATTTCCTGATGTCTTGTTCTGTTTCCATAATCTTTTTGCCCATCTCCCTCTTGTTGAAGATTGTCTCCCCTTCACCCAGGTATGTACCAATGGACCGTCAGCTTCTAAACTCCTCTTCTTTCTTTTTTCCTACCATTCTTCATGACCATTAGCATGTTTCTTTTAGTGTGTCATCCATTCTTTACTCTATAAATAAATAAAAGTTTCATATAATAAGGTAATTTTATGTTGGGTACATTCATTTAGCATGAAACTCTTTAGGTTTCTCCATGCGACAAGGTTTTGTGCAGATTCACTAATAGTCTTCAATGCTGTGTGGTATTCCATTGTGTGTATGTATCATTTTTTAATCATTTTTCCACCTATGGGACTTTGTTTCTATTTTCTTGCTATTGAGCTAGGCAGTAGCCTTTATTTCTGTAAGACAGGCTTTTTAGTAGACTGATTGTTGGGTCATCTGATATGTCTAGTCTCAGTTTTTTCAGGAAGCACCATACTGATTTTCACAATTTTCAATCCCACCAGCAAGGTATTCAAATCTCTTTGCACATTCTCAATTTTTAATTTTCTGCTTGTGCATTTTTTATAACTTTGCTGTCAATGATGGAATGAGGCGGTATCTCACTGTTTTGATTTTCATCCTTTGAGTGGCTAATTATCATGAACATTTCTTCAAGATCACTGTCTCTCTGACTTCAGTGAACTGTGTTAACTGTGTTAAATCTTTTTTGTGTGTGTGTGAGACATCTGTGGTGGACCAGACCTCTCACAATTTCAGTTAATTGATGTTAACCTATGCCTAGCTTTTCCCCAACAGTTCCAAATGTATATATTCTGTGTTGATTAAAGTAGGAAATATGACTCATCTATTTGTAAAATTACACGTGGGAGAATATGTTAGCTTTAAAAACAGAATGTCACAGAAGAACACAGCAGGTTCTTCCATTGTCTTCCTTATAGATAGGATTTGGGGGAGGGACTGTTAATATTTCCCATACAACACTTAAATAGGGTATAAGTATTGGCAAATGATTATCTATAAAATCAGGATTATAAACATTTTAACATATGTAAAATGATAAACAGTAGCAGTGCCTAAATAATTACAAAGGGAAATTGAATAAATTATCAGTTCACCTTACGAGCAAATTTAACTCTCAGTAGCAAAGCAATTGTATTAAATTTTTCTTGCACAAATGCTGACCCATTGTTACAAAGCAGGGTATATATTTTTCTCTCATTCTCTTGAAGACAGGAATCACACATAATAATGCTTAAATATTCAGTAGCAGACTTCTTGACTTCTTGTGTATTTGAAAGAGTTTAGTTTTTCCCTCTCTCTACCTCACAGCAAAAATAGTGATCTAACAGCTTTTCTAACATTCAGTACCAAATCTAACATAGCCAAGCTGAGGGCAAGTTCTTCATTGGGTAAAATCAACATCTTGGGACAAAGAAGTGTCTACAAAATACGCTGAATGATTCAGACCTTAAATCTCTGGCTCTATGCATAAATGTTTTATCACTCTTGAAAGTTTTAAATAATAATTTTAACTCAATTTCACCTTAATAGTCAAAAGCATGACTCAAATCATTCATTTTCAGCTATGATTTAATATTTACATAAATTTGGCCTCTAGTTTAACTTAATTTTTTAAAGTTGCAATATCGTTTTTTAAAATTTTGGCTACTCAATATGATAGACAACACACTGATCCATACAAAAGCTATCTTCCAGACTACTAAGCCGCATAACAAGGTTACAATGATAACACTATTAGAGCAATGCAAAACTACTACATGTTATTTCTGTTAGAGAGGTAAGTAGATGAATGTTCTTGTTGAGTGCTGACACGTGCGTTCTGACCCCCAGGGACTCTATGTGAAACAGAATGAAACACTGTCCAGAACTCACATAATTGTTAGTGCTTCAGACCATTATTGCATTCACTAGTTTAATCCATCTTAGCAAAAGACATGCTTCTCTTTTTTTCTTTCTTTCTTTCTTTCTTTCTTTCTTTCTTTCTTTCTTTCTTTCTTTCTTTCTTTCTTTCTTTCTTTCTTCTTCTTCTTCTTCTTCTTCTTCTTCTTCTTCTTCTTCTTCTTCTTCTTCTTCTTCTTCTTTTTCTTCTTCTTCTTCTTCTCTTTTTTGTTACCTGTTCACTTTACCCAGCATAATGCCATTCTCCAGGGACTATTCTATCTGGTTAATATGTCCAAAATGCGTGAGACAAAGTCTTGCCCTCTTCACTTCTAAGAAGCATTCTAGCTGTACTTTTTCCAAGGCAGATTTGTTTGTCATAGTAGCCCAAGGTAGTTGAAGTAGTTCAATATTCATCATCAGCATCACAATTCAACTGTACCCATTCTTCTTTGGTCTTCTTTATTCAGCATCCAGTTTTACCATTCCTATGAGGCAATTGAAAATACATGGCTTGCGTCAGGAGAAATTGAGTTCTCAAACTGACATGCCTATTCTTCAACATTTTGAAAAGATCTTGTGTAATTATTTTGGACAGAGTAGTGTCATTTTATTTCTTTTCTTTTTATCATAATTAACATATACATCATCTAATTCTATAGTTCAACCATGTCAAGCAGAATTATACAAGTGCTACCACAGTTTCCAAATATTGCTTTTTCACAAGAACCCCTTGACATCGTCTCACCCCCACTTAACCATCCTCCTCACTAAACCCTTATTCTACTTGAAGTCTCTATAGGTTCATCAATCCTGGTTTTTGTATACCAAAAACCCAAAAAGCATAGAAACATGTAACAAAACATCAAGAGGGTGCCCTCCAATGACATGGCATGTCCAAGATGCATCCTAATATGGGCAACAAAAACCAAGCAGTACAATACAAGCAAAGATACAGAAAATTCAGGAAATCAGATATAGTCCAGCATGCAACTTAAGGGGGATCAACTGACAAGTTTTTAACTGTTCAAGTCAGATTTATGGTTTAATCTTCTACACTCATTTCCCCCAAACTCTTTTCATTTTCCTCCCATTCCTCATTGTAGATAGAGGAAGTTCTCCAGAGACTTATTTTCTTGATTGCTACTTCTATAATCACTTACCGTGGATTCAAGCAAGATGAAATCCTTAGCAAATGCAATCTTTTCTCTGTTTACAATAATGCTATCTGTTGCTTTAGTTGTGGAGTTTTTTGCTTTCTTTACGTTGGCTACCATGCTTTATCTTCAACAGAAAGTTTTCAACTCCTTCTCACTTTGTCCAAGAAAAAGTTTTTCACTTGCATATCCAACATGGCTAATAAGACTTCCCTCAATTCTAAGGCAGTATTCTTCTTTATATTATTCTTTTTTGCTCAGGATACATATTAAAAATGTGATGAGGATGCAAAACCAATGCACACTTTCCCTGATTCACTATTCCCATGCTTGACTCAAAGCACTACCTCTTGGTCCTTGTACAGGTTCTGCATGAGCACAATGATGTATTCCGGAATTTCCAATCTTCTCAATGCTAGTACTAGCTGGTTATGGTCCACATAGTCAAGAGGCTTTGCATATAAAACACACATTAATACCTTGTGGTATTCTCTATTGTCAGTCAAAATCTAGCAGATGTGGTCATATTCTCGTTTGAACCCCACTTGAATATCTGATGGCCCACTGTTGGGGTACTCATGCAACAACTGTTAAGTTATTTTAACACAATTTTACTTAAATGTAATATTAGTGATATTGCTCCATAATTTCTGTTTTGGTTAATCCTACACAGTTGTGATTGCAAGCATAGGTCCATCATTGTATAATTATTCTTTATAGATTCTGCAGGTATGTATGCAGGTGTGGAGCTAAATTTAACTTTAAACTTTTTGATAAAGACTCATAATTTCTGAGAATCCATTTTCTTCCTCCACTATTAAAATGGCCACAGTGAATATTTCTCTATAATAAGGATTTATTTTTTTTCTATGTAAATAACCACATACACATTCACTCTATTGGGAACTGAGACTAGTTGAAACATATTCACGCTATTGGAAACTAAGTTTAGAGGCATCCTATTCAGCAAATAACTAAGAGAATCTAGGTAGGCAGTTTCCCAAACAAGCAACAAAAAAATTTTACAACTCCTCACATAGCAATTTTTTTTGTCTCGAAGTTCTTGAGTACAATATTTTTCTATGCAAGTAAAAAGAAATAGAATGTAGGTGATGGGTAGATGAGACTTGAATTTTCCTTATTGTTCACGGGGAAAGAAACATTCACAGTTTATAACACTATTAAAATCCCCAGACATCAGAAATCTTCTTAAAGTACTCCAACTACTCATTTAACTCTGCAGAGAAATGAGCTGACATTTATGATGGATGCATTCTGTGACCTTTGCAAATCATCACATTCAATAATGCCCCAAAGCACCTAATTTTGTTCATGGAATATAATAAATTATGGCAGCAGTGAGTCATAAGGCAAGGGAGGTCAACTAGACTCAATGACTAGCCATATAAAAAATTTACATTTAGGCAGGATGTCTAGTACCTCATGCAAGTATGAGCATGTGAATGATAAATTCAAGATAGCTAAGAGTCAGTCTACTAACTGCAACACACTTCCTTTCACCTCAGTGAATTCTTAACTCTGTGAAGACTGAAGTTGTTTTTTCCACAATCTGTCACACATTTAACAAAGATCCTGGTACATAGAAAGCGTATCACATCTAGTGGTGGAATTGACTTACATTAGCAAGGGATGTAAACAAAGAACTAGGCTGGTCAATAAATGTTTGAAAAATTCTGAAAAATCCTAGGAAAATGAAAGTTTTATGATTGTAGAAGAGAATCTCTCATTTTTAAAATATCAAAACAGAGGCTGAGCTCTGGTGGTGTAGTGGTTGAATGCGGGACTGCGGCCCACTGGCTTGGTGGTTCAAATCCAGCAGCAGCTCTCCAGAAGCAAGGCTGGACCTCCTGCTCCCACCAGAGAGCAGTCATGCCCCCCAAAAATATCAAAATAAGGCTAACAGCCCCCAAGAGCAAGTGTTCCTGGTAATATTTTGAAGTTTGATTTATTGATTGATTGATTGCTTCACTTTACTGATAGTGAAAGGGCACTACATTAAAGCAAATGCATATGTGAAATGAGCAACTGGGTTAACTGTATCTGCTTAAACTTAGGAATGTAAATTTATATAAAATGTGCACTCTATAATATATCCACATTTATTTTCATATAGAATTTTAAGATAGCATTTAATTTATGTTAAATGACTTAATAACTCAGTGTACACATTTTAATTATAATTCATCTTTAAAATTTCTAAAAAATATATCTCTACAGTGAGATCCCCATACTCTTATATCTGAATATCTATATAACATCAGAAGGGAAATGTTAACAGGTAAGATATTGAAAAGTGAGGGGTGTTCTTCAGGGTAGGGATTGGACACGGCTGACTGTAACATGGCCATTGTGCTCAGCTAGTTTAAAGAGCACCTCAATTAGGCTCCTGGTAAACTTCGTTATATATGAGGAGCCCTGGTTACACAGAGTTAATTGCAAAATTCCTAACCAAAAAACTGGTGGACCCACCACTAGAGATTCTTCAAGAAAAAGCACCTGGTGTTTTTCTCATGTAAGAATGACAGCTAAGCTCCTACTCCCACCACCGGAGAGCAACGATGCCCCCCCCCCCAAAAAAAAGAAAAAAAAAGCATGACAGCTAAGGAAACCCTATTGTACGATTGTACTCCATTATAAGAGTATCTACATATTATGATTATATAGAGTATTGTATTTTTTGGCCCATAAGATGCACCTGACCCTAAGATACATCCTATTTTTAGAGCAGGAAAACAAGAAAAAATATTCTAAACCAAATATTACCAATGTACTAAAATGTTCTGGTGTAACACATCTTCAGACCATAAGACACACCTTCATTTATCCCCCGTTTTTTGGGGGAAGAGTGCACCTTATTGTCTGGAAAATATGGTCTGTATTATAAGTAACTTGAAAACACCCACTATAAGACAATGCATTGACTACAGCTATGTCTTACCACACATACATTGAGCATGCCACCTCTCTGATACCTATAATTTTTTAGATATACAGTTTCAGGTTTAGAAACTTTCACAAAGGACTAGTTTCAAACATGTCCTATAACAAACTGAGGCATATTCACTGAGTTCTTCTGGGCCAGCCCATTTCTAGTTCCATGGAATCATGAGAATACCTTTAGCAGCAAGGTGTGAAAGTTGGGGTTTGGCTGTGAAATCTCAGTGGTTTGGCTGTGAGGCTTGATAATTTCACACAATGTGACGCAATAGTTTAACTAACATTATGATTGGATAGGTTATGGGAAAGTAGGCAATTATAAGAGAATTGGAAGGAATGCAGCTTCCTTACTTAGGTCCTTATATAATTGTTAGGAATTTCCTTTATTGGTGTGGCCTACTCCAACTTAAGCAGACTTGGTGGGCAGGTTCATTGGTGCATGGCTTACAGATGGTTGGACCTGAGCCAATGGCCCATCAAACTGCCTGCTGCTGCGAGAGCTCGCAGCAGTCTATTATATGGCCTGCTGACCTCGGGTTCACCTGACTCTTTAGCCACAGCCTTGACCTACTGACCTTTAGTGCCTTAGTCTCTGCTCCCATCCCGTTTTTCCTGGTTCAGCTATATGAGAGGAAGACAATCCAACTTACCCTCTGACCCCCAAAAATGAATTGGACCAAGCCTACTCACTTTGGTAATGTGTGAGGCAACTTCTTGATATATATATATATATATATATATACATATATATATCCTTTATATAAATATAAACATCATTGGTTTAATCTCACAAAATTAACCAGCTCAGCACACCAGGATTGAGAAATTCACTATAAACTGGAATGGATGGAAGAGGGGAAAACCGCATATGAAACTGTATTATCTTGTGTAATCAAAGAAGAAATAATCTTATTACTACATGCATGGAATAATTAATAAATTAAAAGCATGTCATAATAATAGCTCCCGTTTCTATGTCTGTCTGATCTGATTTTCTATTACCTTCTTAGAACATATTTTTCCTTTCATTTTGTCTAGGTTGCTTCTAAGAGCTTCTGACACACATTTCCTCAATTCCAAGTTCATGGATAAAGAGAGCATTGTCTCTTTCAAAGGGCCCATAATGGTTTTTAGTGAACTCTCATACAGTCATTTACTCATCTCAGAGTAAACACAAAAAGCAGGGGATGGGATGCTAATGGGCCAGTCTGAGCCACAGATGTAACCAGGCATTAGTGGGAGATTCCACCAAGGGTGTGGAAAATGCACAAGCAAGCCAAATTAGTTCCCCAGGTATTCTAGAATAAGAAAAGAAGTATGTTAGGCAGTAAAACAATATTCACTGCTGGCTCTAAATTTTAGAAATCGTTGAATGTTAGGGAAAAGTGTGATTTCATTCTATACTGAAAAGCAATCATGGAGAAGACAGAAGTTTTGATAAAAGGTGAATTTACTTTAGTAGCCAAAGGATTGAGTCACAGTGGATTTATTCTATTCTCTCCCTAGCATGTTTTTTCTTTCAGACTCCCAAAATTTAAAAATTGGGAAATTATATGGAATAAATATCATAAGAAAGATCATCACTGACATGATTTGTTACAGGACTAAGTTAAAGGGTATGAAAATCAGTAAAGGTAGAATGAAATATTATTAAGCTAGATTTTATTATTTAGTTCTGATATAAAAGTAGCCTAGGAAAATTATTTATCCTTTGTCTAGAAATGATAAATTAAAAATGCTATAATGGTATAAAAGGGGAGATTCATAGAAACAAATACCTATGCATCAAAATGTGATCTCAAGCAATGATTCTTCAAGCTTCTTTTCTTATTGACTAGTTGCATCAGAATGTCAATCTGGGAAAAAAATCTGAAAAACAAAATAATTTTATGCTTTTACAAATGGACATTGTGATACCAGAAATTGATGCGGAGATAGAATAATTACAGCAAGTAGAAAATAATCCTAATCTTGTGCTGACAGAAATTTATTTCTAACAGAGACTGACTGTTTTTCTTTGAGGTTCTCATCATGCAAGGAGGATAGAAATATTTTCAATGCATCGATTAATAGAAGAGGATTCTAAGGGAAAGCACATGCACACAATAGCACTGTAGTAGTTATATAATCATTTGTCAGTTTGAGGATTAAGAGTGTGTGGCTAGAGTCTAGTCTGTCAATCAGGAATAGAAAGGAAGCCATTTTGTGGGCATAGCCTTCTCCTGAGGATTCTGGGAACTCCGATATTCCTTCTTGGAGAGACACTCTCTCAGTTCACTCCCTTGGAGACTCTCCACTGACAAGAGTCACTCCCAATGAGACATCCCTGAGGAAAAGACACATGGACCTACCCTGAGGGCAGGAGAAGCCATGTGGATACCCCCTGCGAGTGCAGAAATATTTAAACCACCACTAGGTCCACAAGATCTCACACTTACTGGCCTGTGATTTTCCTGCCTTCAGAGCCATTGCATGTGTTTTGTGAGTCTGAAGATGACTTTATAGATTTAAATTATTTAAATATTGCTGGTGGTCTTTTCTTTCTATCTTTTTATTATTTTTCTATTGTTTCTATCACATGTCCTACTTTATGTAGCACAGAAATTGTGGAAGCATACAGACATTAACTGTTGTAATAGCTATCAGTAATGTCAGGGGAAGGTAGAGGGAGTTAGGTAGCAAATAAGGAATACAGGAAGGAGGAGGACATGCTGGAACTGATTCTGATGATGGTTATATATACAACTCTTTTTAAAAGCAACTTAACGATAGGTGTATGTGAGATGTGAATTTTATAACAATAAAATATTGGAGAAAAATTTGGTAATTGGCAGGAATTATTTTCAAAAACAATCTAAAATGGAGGAAAAAACAAAACTCCATTTTCATCAAGCTGATTCTAACACATAGTCATTCGTTAGGACAGTGTAGAACTACCTCACAGAACTTCCAAGCTTGTGATATTTAAAGAGAAAGCAACCCTGCCTCAGTCACATTGGGATTGTTCTCTGACCCAAGAATCCACAACTCCAGCACTAACTTCAGCAATGTTCCCCTTCTTTTCATTATGCCTTCCATATCTGACAATGTTTTGTATGGAAGATTTTTGGCAACTACATCCTCTGAAACTGACAGCTGGTTATTTCTTCGTTGTCTGTTCTTAGTCTGGAAGTTCTGCTGAAGCGTATTCACTTTGGGCGACCCTGCTGATATTGAAATACCAGTGACTTAGCTTCCAGTGTGATAACAGTACACAAGCCACTCCAACACGAGAAACTGACAAACTGCTGATGTCCAGAAGAGCGTGGCTCAAAGCAGAGAATACCAGAAAGATGTTTATTTATGTCTTGTTGACTTTGCCAACACATTTGACTGCGTGGGTCATAACAAATGATCAGAAGAATGGGAATTCCAGGTCATATCATAGTGCTGCATGAAACTTGTACTTGGATCATCAAGCAGTGGTACAAATTGAACAAGGGAACAGTGCATGGTTTACTATGAAGGAATGTATGTGACAAGGTGGTATCCTCCCAACAGATTGTGTTCAATATATATGCTGAGCAAAAAATCAAAGAAGCTACCGGGAGAAGAATGTGGCTTCAGGATAGAAAAAAGACTACGTAGCAACCTGAGTTATGCAGATGACCCAACCTTGCTTGTTGAACATGAGGAGAACTTGAAGCATTTTCTGATGAAGATCAAAGGTAGAAAATTTCAGTATAATGTATGAATCAATATGAAGAAGATCAAAGACCTCACAACTGGAATAATAGTTAGCATCATGATAAATGAAGAAAATACTTAATTGTTTAGGGATGTGTTCTTGCTTGGATCCAGAATCAATGATCAAGAGCTTCCATAATCAGTGCTCAAGCAGTCAGTAGATCAAAGAATAGGTTGCCTTAGGCAAATCTGTTGCAAAAAGGCCTCTTCAGAGTATTGAAAAACAAGGGTGTTACTTTCAAGTCTTAGGTGCTTTTGACCCAAGTCAAAGCATTTTCTATTACTTTATGTATATGTGAAACTTGGACACTGAATAAGGAAGAAAGAAGAACAGATGATGCCTTCATATTTTAGTGCTGAGGAAGAATGTTGAAAGTACCATAGACAACTAAAAAGACAAATGATTTGCCTCAGAAAAAGTTTGATTAGAGGGCTCCTTAGAAAGCAGGATGTGAGACTCTGTCTTACATGTTCTGGAGATGTTGCCAAAGAGGCCAGTCTCTGGAGAAGGACATTATGCTTAGTACAGTGGATGGGCAGCCATAAGAGGAAAGCTCTCAACAAGGTGGATTGACACAGTGACTGCAACAGTGCCCTCGGGCATAGGAGCAACTGAGAGGTTGGGGCAGGATAGGACAGGGTAGTTTTTCCTCCACTTTCACATAAGGTCACTCTAGGTCAGAAGTGACTCAATGATACCTAACAACAACAACAACTTAAACAATATTTATGGAAGAAAATAACAATCCTTCTCCCAAGGAACATGTGGTGAGTTCAAATCTTAAACTCTTTGGTTTGCAACCAGTGGCTTTAAGGAATTTCCAGAAAAGTATCCTTATGAAAGGAGAAAAGAAAGTTATTTGTTGAAATAGTGCTCCAAACCACCACCGAGCCATCATTTACAATAACTCATGATTCAATAGATCCTGGTTTAGTGGACAGCAAGCTTTGGGTGCAAACTCAAACATCAGTGGTAGGGAAGAGATAAGACTGCTCAGTCCCTTAGAATTTTATAGCCTAGGAAACATTTTGTATAGGGCCCTTATGAGCTTGGATCAATTGGCTACCTGTGTTTGTTGGTTTTTTAGTGAATTAGTAGGATGAGATCTTCATTAACTGGGGCTAAATTAGCTGGGATTACCTTCCTTGCATTGTTTTGGTCACACCACATATACAGTGAAAAATTTCAGCCTTCTGAAAGTCAAAGCAGGACACCAGCACCAATTTGGTTCCCAAACACTGCTCCTGCTCTGCTTTTTTTGTTACTGACATCAAAACTTCAGGACCTACTGATTCTCCTTATTCACATTCCCCGGTTCTGAGCCACTAAGTACAACAATTGGGCCACCCAGAAGACCTGACTTTCCTCCTGGCACATCTCTAATTCCTTTTTCCAGCATGCTTAGCTGCAAGAAACAGAAGACAAGCTGATATTATATGCTGTCTGCATCATCAAAAGTGTGTGTGTGGCAGTCATGAGACTGGCACTGGTTTCAGGTTATTCTCATCAGTTCACGTTGTCCTTTTCCTCCCAGTTTTCCCTCTTAGGCCTTCCTGATTACCAGTCCTCTTGTCTTCAACTTTAGCATCAGAGTCAAAGCAACACATATCCATAAATGGCCTGTACAATTCCCCCAGCTGTATATGTAGAAGCCCCACAAAATCCATATTCTATATCTCTCTTAATTTTTTTGTTTCTTTATTATTAGAACGTTGGCTGATATAGCCAAAGGAGTTTGGTGTAAAACAAGACTATGACATAAAATGAAATGAAGTTAGAATTGCACTTTTGCTGTTATCTAATAAAGATTTTAATATTAAAAATAAAATTTAATAGAATTTTATTAGATTTTAAGTACTTAAAAAAATTACTATCAGAGAATGTCAAACCTGTAAAAGGGCTCCATCTAATTCCAAAGTTTGAAATGAGAGGTTTTGTATGATGAAATTTATTTTGTGATGATTGCTCCAAGTCATGTTGTCTACAGAAACAAACCCAGTAACTCTCATTTATGTTCAAGAAAGTGCTTTATATAACCAAGTAATCTTATTCCAAATAAAGGCATCTCAACTATGTTCAACGTAAGGCCACAAGTCTGATGCAATCCAGGGCCATGTTTAAGCTCATAGGCTGGTGACTCTGAAAGTGAAATAGGAAGCAGGAAAATCACAAGGTGGTGGGCGTACACAGAGTCACTTGGATCCCAGGTTTCTAGAAACATGACAAAGTGTCAACAGTTACCAGGGCCAAGGGGTCCACATGAAGCTGTGGATCCAGGTAGAAAGAAGCAGGATGTCAGTGATGCAGAAGAGGCAGTTCCCAGTGTCCCTCACTCTCATATGAAAGGCCAATCTCTAAGGAATGGCATCAAGTTACCACTTAATTGATAGACTTGATTCCACCTCTAGTCAGGAGTGTCTAATTGACAAAAAATTATCCAACTACTTCAATGATTAATGAAAAAGAAGAATAAAGGGGCTATAGAAAATGTTAATAAACTCTGCCAAAAGGATTGATGCTAAAGTAACTCTATTAGAGCTTAATTCAATGAAATCTTAAAAACACCCATACAATTAATCTCTATACTCTAAAAGAGGTTTTTAAATAGTATATGTTAGGTCAATATGAATTAGAATCAACTCAACAGCTGTGTGTATAATAAAAATATTTTATGTGGTCACTAAAGTCACATGATTTTTCTTGGGTTTCTTTTATCCTCCTTAAAATGTAAGCTCCTCTGGTCTTTATATCAAAATCTTGATGAGAAGCCCATACAGTTTCCTGAATTGTACTATTAGGCGTCTATTATTTGTTCTCACTTTTACTGTAACCCTTATCACCCTAAAACTAAACAGACTTTTTACCTAGCTCTGCTATGCTATTAGCTATGCTTTTACCTAGCTAAGCTTCTCTAGTACCTAAAACGGGATTTCTGGAAGAAGAAGAAAGAAAGGGAAGGAGAAAGAAGGGATATTTGTTCATTTGTGTGTTCTTCCATATCATGTTAAAGAAAATTATGCATGTAGTAGGCAAGTAGTACAGTTTTTATAATAAATCACACATATATGAATACCTAGCAGAGCAGCGAATCAGCATCTTCATGCCAAGAAAAAGCAGAAGCATATTCCCTCAGCCACTCTGTGGAATCTGCTTCTGTCAAGTTTTAGAGTCTGAAAAACTCCCTGAGCAGTTGTGCAATGTGCTGTGTGGTTGCTATAAGTTGGTATTGACTTGAAAGTAGTGTCTAGGCAGGTATACATGGATCCAGAATTTAAAGTTATAATAACTTCTGACTATATATTTTAGGTCTCTCTTTGCTTTATCTTACCATATCATGTGACATTCATATAAAAATATATGGTTTTAAAGTTCTTTGTTTTCACTAAAGGATAAACTCAGTAATTTTTGTTTCCTAAATATAAAATACTTATGCTCATGGAAGTGTTGGCTAAAATATTAAAAACCGAGTTTAAAGATGGGGAAATTTTGTAACAGTGTCAGATAAATGTCTCATAGCTAACACATATAGAAATCATCAGCAATTGAACAACAAAAGGACAAATAATCCAATTTTTAAAAAAGTGGTTGAAGGACATGAACGGACACTCAACCAAAGAAAATCTTCAGACAGCTAACAAAAGTTTGAAGGGAAATTTGTTGTCAAATGCCACCAAAGAGATGCAGATAAACACTTCAGAGAGCTGCTACTGCCTCCCTGAAGAAATGCTAGTGAGAGACAAAGTTAAAAACAAGACAATACATAAAGTAGTACATATTGTTTAGATCTTGAAGGGTTTTGGGAAAGAGTAAAACCACTATGAAAAAAGCTGACAATTCTTCCCAAAACTGCAAATAAAATAATATTATCTGCAATCACACGCCTATATATAAATCCTAGAATACAAGAATAGTTGTACAGTTACACAAATAAACATATGCACACCCATATTAGTTATAGCATGAATAGATGAACTATATGTGGCTCAGAAGTACAATGAACAACTACAAATCAGAGAAAACAATGATGTGACTGTGAAACACAACATAGATATATCTGAGAGACATGCTATAACTAACATTGACCAACCTAAATATAGAAAAGCAAATATTGAATGACAGACTGAATGTCATTATATACATAAGTCAACAACAATGGTGAATGAAGAGTAGATGCTGAGACATGCAGGCTGCACAGATGTCAGAGAGAAAATGAGAGTATATCCTTGAAAATTAAGAGATATGACAGGATAGTTTTATATGTGTATTTACCATTGCTGAAAACAGATACAATAATGTGGTGGGCTACAGTTATGCATACTTCTTTGATCTAGTAAATGTGTTGCTACACTTGAAGCATCAAGACCATAATCTCAGGGAAAACAATATCTATTGGCATTGTTATTTTGTGAAGATGTTTCTCTATGTGCTACTTGTGTGAGTAGTGATGGAGGTCTTACATGTTTATGAACAGCTATCTACGGCGCAGCCACCATGCTCTTTCCATCTGGAGGAAGCAAAGGTGAGAAAATTACCTATAAAAACAATGAGTCCAGTGAACTTCTCACTCATGTAAGCATCATTGTACACAACCCTGAGGCCAGAGAACAAAATGATGTCTGGCTGACTACCAACTATTCTGAAAATATCACAATGAAAGGTTATGGACAGATCCAGAGAAAAATATGGTGTAAAGAACAACTAAGAAGCATGATACAACGTACATAATCTTACATAAACTGTAATAATAAGCAGATATATATATATGTAAGTGGTTGCACAGGTAGATATAAGTGCTATGTGGATGTGAGAAGGTACAAGCATGTACAAATGTAGGAATATCTGTAGAAAGGTGTACTTGCATTGTACTGCATATGTGCTAATCTATCAATGAGGTCAATTGATACAATTATGGATAATTCCTACATATATTCACACATCCATAGACTGAATTACTATGTTTGAGATAGCTTTGTGGGGCAACTAGATCGATTTTCATAACTTAGTTCATTAAGTTAATGATCTACATTGGTGAGTAGTACTTGGGATTTTAAATAATTTCAAGTAGTCATCTAAGATAAAGTCTAATATCTTCACAGCTGGAACAAAAGAGAATGAAAAAAACCAAAGACAAGGAAAAAATCAGTCCACCTGCCTATTAACCCATATGAACGACAGATTCTTATACTTGGAAACTAGCACTGGCTGATACATGGAACCTAGTGGCATCCATTCTGATCAAGAACACACTAGTAAGTCTTGGTTAGAATGTGAGAAAATTATAGAAACAACTGCAGATGGTTAAGTGATTTTATGTGATGTCAAAAATATGTTAAAGTATAGGGGTGGGAATCTAACTTGTCAATCAACTTTTATCCTGATGCTGTCTCATTGGGAGTGTGACTTTCTTGTAAGAAGGACCTCCTTCTCATTCTACAGTCAGCCTTACTGCTTACTGGGACTTGGCCAGCTACCCTGAGAGCTGCAAGTCCTAACTAGTTTCCACTCTCCTTGGATTCACAGGAGTCTACACCCATTGGCCTGTGATCTCCCTGGAATGCCGCATGTACCTTGATGTGTCTGAAAAGGGATTATGGACTAAGAGTGGACATATGGAATTGAGTTAGACTGAGCTAGGACACTTTCTTGATATATAATTATGTCTTACTATAAAACTCTCTCCTACTCGCCTATACGTATATGAATACTACTGGATTTGTTTCTCTAGTTGATCCAACCTCACACACAACTCAAATTTTATTTCCTCCTTTGAGAAGACTAGTGGAAACAGGTTCTTCCCAATATGACTTGTTAGACAGCACAAACTTATAAAAGACATCACAATTTTGCCTTAAGATTCCTTTATAACCTGTAACTGAAGTCACTCAAGAGATTACCTTTCAGCCAAATGGTAAATAGACCTATAAAATAAAGAATAGCACTGGGAGAAATGCGCTCCTTGGAACAATCAACAGTACCGAATCAAATGGTCAATATTATCAGAAAAGGAAAAAAAAAGTAGCAAGGAGGGACAGAGAAACTACATGGATGGAAATGGGACAGGCTCGGTGGAAATGGAGGGATTGCAGTAACATTGGAGTGAATTTTAACCTAAAACTTCAAGTAATAACTTGGCACAAACTTGAGTGAGGATCTATTGCATGGTATAAACTTTCACCTAAGGAATAGGAAGAGATGTAATTTTAAAATATTCTGTTATTTTATGTTGTTCTTTCATGCTTCCCAATTCTCATTGAAAATCAACTTATGTATGCATAACTTATTTCATTATTTTGGCAAGGAAATTAGAGTGGATAAACAGTCAGCAGAAACAATGCTATAAAAGAGTTAAGTATATATTCTGTGCAAAATAAATGTAACACACATTGAGTAGATAAAGTTGATACATGCTAAGACAGAATTCTATTAATACCTTAAATAAAAATGTGGGCATCATTAATTAGAGCAAATGGAGTGTACTTATGTCTGTGCTATGGATATAACAATGCAAAGACATTATGGTTGTTCTGAAGTGGTATGAATTAATGATTATCATATATGGAATACTTTTTACTATGTTGTTGTCCTTCTTGTTTGTTCAGACTCAAAGTGACGTAACAAAACAAAGCTCTGGCCTGCTCCTGCTTCATCCCCAAAATTGTTCTTATATTTTAGCCCATTGTTGCAGCCACTGTGCTAATCCATCGTGTGAAGAGAATTCATCTTTTTTGCTACTCCTCTACCTTACCACATATTACTTTCCATGATAAATGTGGATAAATAGTATAAGTGGGCTGTAACATTATTCATATCAAATTTTGTTCTATAAATTTATAAAATGTATTTTACCCTAAATTTCAATATTTGTTATAAAAATATCTATGCTCCCCTATTTCAGAAAAGAAAATATGCAGCGCTCTATTTATCTCAGCTTAATCCCATTATTGATTTTAGGACCATAGAGTTAAATCTGTTTCATAACCCCTTGCAATGTAGTAGAACGCTGACTCTTTAAGGTTATGAGATTTCTGAAGAAGAATGGTGGACCTGCCTTCTGAGTTGTCCTTTTTGGGGGGAATGGGGTGGGCTCGGGAGGATTGAATCATCAAATTTTGAACTAGCAGTTAAGCACCTCATAATTTGTGCCATGTAGGAAACCCATCAATTTAATACTAGATATCAAAAATGATAGATTCTTTGTCTTAACAGTAAACACAAAAACCAGAAAGTTAAAGTTATCAGATGGGATTTAAATTAACTCTGGATGTAACTTGAAAGAAAAAAGTCAGATGGTTTCTCTGGCTAGAAAAAAATTACTGCTTAAAATTTTTCCAAGTGAATTCCTCCAAAAGCATCAAAATGAAAGTGTGTGTCCATGAATCAAGACTGATGGAAAAGTACCAGCAGAACAGGTTGTCCAGTAATCCCAAATAACTGGTAATGAAGTATCCTCCCCCAGCCCAAACCAGAATCTGTTCCTAGTTAGTTACCTAAACAGAATGCTCTAAAATAAACCATTCTCTGGGATGGCTCCACAGTGTAGGTAATGGGGCCTTTTGAGAGAAATGTGTAGAAGCTGAAATAACTCTAGCACTCCCAAAGTGATTAGAAAAGAAATAAAAAGAGGTCCAAACTCCTGTCATAGAGATATTAAAACAATTATACATTACCATTGTCAAAATACATTAAAACAATTCATTCTTAGGTTAAGGAGCTTTCACTGGGCCAATTATGAGCATCTTCATATGCTTACTCCCAATTGAAACACCACAAAATAGTTCTTGCCAATGAAAAAGGATTCGATTAACTTAGAGACCAGACATTATCAATTTTTCCATGTAAAGAGTCAAACACGACTCCAAAGAAAGCTATATTACTATTGATCTTTGAACGTAGACCCGTGGGGCAAAATCTACATAGATAGGTCAAGAAATTTATAGATGAACACAGAGAAAAATTAATGTGAGATGAAACAGAAAAGAGTGTTTAAAATTCTAATTAGTATCTTCATCAAGCTCAGGATCACATTGTCTACCTAAACAAGGATATTGTCATGAAAAAGTAAAAATAAGGAATTCAGAGAACTAGAAATAGCTGTAGGGGATTAAAAAGACTTTAGTTGATGCGTTCTACTTTTGAAAATGATAGTGCAGTTGGTCACATATGCACTTTCTCATTGAAAGTGAGCATGAAAGTTGTATAAAATACAAAGATGAATCATTTCAAACACATAGAAGAAATTCTAAATCTGTCCAAACATGAGACTGCACTTCTAGAGAGAAGGGAGCTCATTAAGGTTATTCTAACTTTCCGGATATTGCTTTTCCTCTAAAGCATTTTTGGTGCATGGCTGGAAAACAGGACAATGGGATGATTCTAATAGGAAAGGAGACCATTATAAATGTTGGCAATAATACAAGAGAAAGGAGACACAAATTGAAGCTTAGTGATAAAAAGGCAGCCAGGAGATTCCCGCAGAGAAAACGAAAAATGAAAAAGTCCGCTCAAAACCTATCACACATTTTTCATATGGAGACATTGGCTGATTATTAAACTGCACAGGAAAAGATGCTAAGAACTCATACAGAACGTGGCTTTAAAAGTATACTGAAAGTGTTGGTAGTATCTTAGTGCCAGAGACAAGCAAATTGAAATTCAGTAGTTATGAATAAGGTGAATCTTTGTAAATCTTCCATGTTCACTTTTAAAACTGAGTGAATTTTATCTCCAGGTTTAGAAAGAAGCCTGCAAATATCTCTGTATAGTTTAGAAGGTTTCCATTTCTTTGACTGGATTAAGGAAATCTACCCTTCCTACTTGCTAGAGAATAGTAGTCAGTTATAAGAGAAGAAGAAAAGTCCATAGTCTATGTGTACTGTACTAGATATTTGGTGCCATTAAAAACAGAAGGAATGCTGACAAAAATGTGTAAGCATAAAGATGAATGAATGAGCCAACACACATGCAAAAACATAAATACTGGTTGAAGTATAATGAGAGAGATCACTGATAGAAATTTAATTGATAGAGATATAGTAGTCATTGCTTTATTAAAAATTCTTCTCACTATTTCAAGAAAATACATGAAAAAAATTCATTGAGAATTTGTCTAAATACAAAGACCTAGAGGAGAACTGTAGAACTAATTTTTAAAAAGAGCTGAAACTAATGCAACATCGTTGTTAGGTGCCCTCAAATCTGTCCAATACTTAGGCTTGAATTCAGATAGCAAAAAAAATTAAATAAATAAGTGAACAACAGCAACAAAAATAAAGTATCAAAATATATTTAGGTTTAGAAAGAACAGCAAGCCTGATAAATACAGAAGAGCTTTAAGTCACAATGAAAATATTATATAAAAGTATAATTTTAGTCTCAGAGTGGGCAGTGGTAAAACAGTGATGGTAAAACAATACTTTATAAGATAATGGCTATGAATTTTCCAAAATGGTTATGAAAAATGCTAATCCACAGAGTCAAGAAATCTTGGAACCCAAGCAAAATAAAATAAGAGAAAATAACAACAGCTAAATTCATCGTACTACCTGACAATATATATAACACTATCTAAATAAAGAGATATTCTTTAACAGAGAGAAGGAAAATATCTATGACCAACTATGTTGCAACCCTACAAGACAGGAAGCTAATTTCTCATGAGAAAGAAAGGAAGTCAAAAGGCAATGGAATGGCATCTTGTGCTGTTATGGTGCATCCCGTCAGCTCTCACTCACAGTGACCCTACACAGAGTTCTCTGTAGCAAAATCTAGCTTTGGCCTGTTCTACACCATCCTTCTGAGGTTTAAGCCCTCTGTTGCTGCCAGGGTATCAATCCATTTGATCAAGGGTCTTCCTTTTCTCTTTCCCTCTGCTTGACCAAGAATACACCTTCTTCTCCAGGGACTCAGTTCTCCTGAGCTCAAACTGTATGTTCTTCTTTTCTAAGGAGAGTTCTGGCTGAACTTCTTCCAAAACAGATTTCTGTGTTTCTTTTATGAGTCCATAGGACTTTCAATATTCTTAGCCCACATTTTAATTAAAATGCATCACTTCTCCCGTTTTCTTTATTTAGTGTCCAACTTTCATATGCATATCAGGTGAGTGAAAACACCATAAGGTAACATCCTTGCTCTTCAACACTGTAAAAAGGTCTTGGACAACTGATTTGCCCAAGGCAATGTTTTAATTGCTCTCTTGACTGCTGCTCCTATGAGTACTGTGTACTTTAGGTTTTTCTTCTTCTGTCATATAATGTACTGGTCCAGTTGTCAGGATTTGGGCTTTATTATATTTAGTTGGAAGTCATACTAAGTGATACAATCCACAATATTCATCAATAACTGCTTCAAGTCTGTCTCCCTGTCAGGAAGCCATGTTGCATTATCTGCATATCTTATCCTGATGCCCCATTTTCTTCATGTGGTTCAGCTTTTCTGCAGATTTTCTCAGCATACACATTCAACAAGTACAGTGAAAACATACAACCTGCATTACACTTTTCAAGATTTTAAACTAGGCAGTGCTGCTTTATTCAGTTAGAAAAAATTGCCTCTTTTTCCTTGAACAGATTCTACATGACCCCCCGGAGTGTTTGGGAACTCCCGTTCTTCTCAAAGATATCCATAGTTAGTTATGATTCCCATAGTTGAATGTCTTTGTATAATCAATAAAACTCAGGTAAACTTATTTCTGGTATTTCTTGCTTTCAGCCAAGATCAACCCGACATCAGCAATGATAGCCCTTCTTCCAGGTCCTCCTCTGACTCCAGCTTCAAGAGTTGAGAGCTCCTTCTCAATATATTGCTGCGACCACTGTTGACTGATCTTCAGCAAAATTTTATTTGCATGTGGTAATCAGAATATCTTGGGTCAATTTTGGATTAAGTGGGATTGTCTTTCCTTGGAATGGTGTCAAATACCTACCTCTTTCACATGGTTAGCCAGACACCTGTATTCTAGACTTCTTTGCATAGACTAGTGAGTGCTTCCAGTGCTTCCCCAGTTTGTGGGAACACTTTAATCAGCATTAATCAGTTCCCAAAGCCTCGTATTTGGTTGATGCCTTAAATTCAACTTACACGTCTTTCGTAAGTACCATAGGTTCTTTAACATACATACACTATATCTTGAAACAGTTTGACGTCAATTATTTCCTTTTGATATAGTGACAATGTGCTCTTTCCATTTTTCTTTGATATTTCCTGAATAGTTCAATATATTGCTCATAAAAATTTTCATTAATAAGCTCCTGGGTTTAAATCTTTCAGGACTTTCAGCTTAATAAATACTAAACATATCCTTCCTTTCTGGTTTTCTAATTTGAGGTCTTTGCACATTGTGTCATAATGCTTCCTATTTTGGGGCTGCCTTTGGAGCAGTTTTGCTCACCTCTTTCACTTCATCCTTTATTCATTTGCTCAGTATTCTATGATTTAAAGTCTCTTGTTTTTTTTTTAAATCATTTTAGGTAGAAGTCTTACAGCTCTTAACACAATTCCTATATGCATCCAGTGGAGGAAGCATATGTGCACATAGGTTGCCATCATCATTCTCAAAACATTTTATTTCTACTCGAGCCCTTGCTTTCAGCTCTCTTTCCCTTTCTCCACACACCCCCTCCCTCAAGAAGCCTCCATATTTTATAAATGATCATTTTTCAAGTCTTACACTGACTGCTGTCTCCTGTTACCCACGTTTCTGTTGTCTGTCCCAGCAAGATGGGGTTATAAGTTATAAGTCAATCGCTATGATTTGTCCCCCTTTCTCCTCTTCTTTCATGATTGGTCCTGAGGGGTTTATGTGTCCTGAATTACCCGTGTTGTGAGTTTTTATCTGTACCAGTGTACATGCTATGGTCTAATTGGATTTATAAGATAGAGTTGGGGTCAAAGTAGTGGTGGTGGGGGAAGCATTAAAAACTAGAGGAAAGCTGTATGTTTCATCATACTATATCCTGAGTGGCTCATTTCTTCCTTGTTACCCTTCTCTAAGGGGCTGCCCGATTGTCTACAGATGGGCTTTGTGTCTCCACTTGACCTTCCCCTTTATTTGCATCACTATGATTTTTTTGTTTTGGGTCTTTGATGCCTGATACCTGATCCCATTCATCCTTCATAATCACATAGGTTGGTGTGTTACTTCCATGGGGCCATGGTTGCTTCTCAACAAGCTCGTCATTTGTTCATCTTCAAGCCTTTAAGACTCCAGACACTAGATCTTTTGATAGCCAGGCACCATCAGCTTTCTTCAACACTTTTGCTTATGTACCCATTTTGTCTGCAGTGATTGTGCCACAGATAAGTATCATAGATTGCTGAGTTATTAGAGTCTCCTCTGATATCCAGTTTTATCTTTACTTTCTTTTTGACAACCTGCTGCTTCCCTCCTGGATTTTGTTCTGTATCCCATCCCATAATCTGTCAAGTCTTCTGTCCTTCATGCTCAATGAGATAAATCTATTTTTTGGATGTTCTTGAAATTCAGGTGGAGTATACTCAAGTTGCTGCTTTAGTTCTTGTGGACTTGCTTTTCTTCTTTTTAAAGTCAAACTGAACTTACATATTTATGAACAATTTGTGGTTTGTTTAACAGTCAGCCCTTGGCCTTCTTTTCAATGATGATTTTGAGTTTCTCCATTATTTATTCACACAGATGTAGTCAATTTAAATTCTGTTGATTCCATCTAGAGAAGTCAACCTATATAGTCATTCTTTATGTTGCTGATAAATGATATTTGCAATGGAGAACTGTAGGTTTAGAAAAAAATTATCATGTGATTTCCAGCTTTATTTCTCTGATCACATCCATATTTCTCAACTACTGCTCCTTTCTCTTTGTTTCCAACATTTGCATTCTAGTCCTCAGTAACTGATCAGTTTTAGACTGAAAACATAGTAGATTTCTTCAGTTCATTCATAACTACCTTGAGTGGTTGGTGTACATTAGAAGAATTGTTGTGTTGACTTGATTTACTTGTGTGCAGCTAGATATTGCCCCATCATAGACAGCATTGCACTTCAAGATAGATTTTTAAATATCCCTTTTGACAATGAATGAATATGACATAATTTTTCTTAAATTTTTTATTCCAGGCATAGTAATCCATATTGCTGTGTGATTGAAAATGACCAATACGAGTTAATTGCAACTCATTACTACTAAATGCAGCTGTTTGTGTAATGAATTTATTTGTCTGCAACTTCCATTTTCCTTAGATTTATGCTCCATACATTCCAAGTTATAATTCTTAATATATGTTTATAGCTGTTTATTATTTTGAGTTGACTTTTCAGAAAATGGATGTCCTAAAAGCTTTACTTTACTTACATCCTTAGAGTTGATACTACTTTGAGAAGGAAGCTCTTCCTTAGTCAGATCTTGAATAGTTTTCAACATGAGAGGCTCCTCTTTGGCACTGTATTTGACAATGGTCCCACTACCATTAATGAGATTTTTCAGTATCTGATAATATTCCACTGATTTTTATAGGGTTTCCAGTGGCCAGTTCCTCAGAAGTGGAATCTTATTCATTTCCTAGAAATACAAGGAGTCTGTGCTTACTCTGGAAGCTCTGCTGAGCAATTCACCTTACATGACCCTGCGGGTATCTGAACTACCCGTGACATAGCTTCCAGCATTATAACAACACACAAGCCATCACTGTACAGAGAACTGAAAGACAAGTGGTAGAATGACACATTTAACTGAAAACAAATACCTATCAACTAAGCAATCCATATCCATGAAAACAACATTTTCTGACAAATAGAAAAGATGACAACTGTTCTTCACTCTCTCATTAAGAAAAGAAAGGGAAAGTAACAAGGTTTTTATGCAAAATTGTAATGTTTTCAGACAGAGCCCAAATATTCTAGTTAGAATAAAGAAAACTTGAAAAGATAACTACATATTTTGTTCCTATTGTGGTTGTTGTTGTTGTGTGTGACACTGAATTGCTGTCAACTTATTGTGACACTGTGTACCACAGAAAAAAATACTACCTGGTCATATGCCATCTTTACCATTATTTTTTAGGATTTGAGCCCATCAGTACAGTCTGTGTGGTTTCACATATACCTTGTCAAGAGCGTATTCTTTTTCATTATGCTCTACATTACCAAGCATATTGTCTTTCTCTCGGGACTGCTATTTCCCAACATCATGTCCAAATTACATCAGTCAATGTTTCAGCATTTTGCTTTTAAGGAACATTCTGGGTGTACTTCTATTTTATACATATATATAAATATATATATACACACACACAGACACACACACATATATGTGTGTGTGTCTGTGTGTGTGTCTGTGTGTGTTCGCGCGCACATGCATGTGCGCTTTTGGCAGTTCATGATAAATGAAAAGAGATTACCCTTAAGTCTGCTAGATCAAAAAGGCAGCATTTGATTAAAAATAAGGCTCAAAAAGAGCAGTGAATAATGACAAATTGAAATGGATAACATGATAGAGAAGTTGAAAGAGTACTGAAGAGGTTTCAGCTAATATCAGGAACGAGCATATCTATGAACTGTTGAATGGCAAATTAATTTGTTCTGGAAACATTTACTCAAACTGCAATAGAGATTTTTCAGAGACTACAAATTGTTAATGATTGAGAGTGAGGTATGACATGAGTAAAATTAGAACATATGACAACAATGGTAGAGAAAAACAAGATATTAAACTATGCACATCAAGAATTAATGTTTCAATACCTCAGAGAATAGTGACAGAAGGGTAAAGCAAGTATAAGAAATGATAAAGTTCAAGGAAGTTTTAAAAAGTGTTTATAAAGCAAGTCAAGAAAAAGAGATAAAAATCAACAAAAGAAAGTTGGGACATGTTGAAAGTAAATCATCAGATGGTAAATGTAAGCTGGGTGAATCAGTATTATGGATGGATTTGCATTTCAGATTAAGTATATAAATATATTGCAAATCCTAACTCCTAAATCTTTTTCTTTTCTTTTTTTAAATAATTTTATTGGGGGCTCTTACAGCTACTACAACATTCAGTACATCATTTGTATCAAGCACATTTGCACACATGTTGCCACATACATTTCCAAACATTTTCCACTTGAGCCCTTGCTACAAGTTCCTCTTTAAAAAAAAAAAAACTCCCCTTTCCTCTCCCCCTCTTTTTTTAATGAATCATTTTACTGGGGGCCCATACAACTCCCATCACAGTCACTAACAATATCAGTTGTATGCAGGCCACTTTACACACCCATTGCCATCATCACTCTCAAAACATTCTCCCTCCCTCCAGGCCCCCATTATCAGCTCCGTATATTACCCTTCCTCCCCTCCTTTCCCTTGAACTCTTAGCAATTTACGAATTATTTTTTTCATCCTGTACACTGTACAATGTGTCCTAACACTCACTTCCCTGTTATCCATGTCCCAGAGAGGAGGCTATGTGTAGATCCCAGAAGTTGGTTCTTCCTTTCTATTCCTCCATCCCTCCACCCTCTTGGTATTACCACTCCTATTACTAGTCTTGATGGATCATCTGTCCTAAGTTTTCCATGTTTCCAACTTCACTGTACATCTCCTGATTTAGCTGGATTTATGTGGTAGAATTGGGGTCATGATAGTGGGTGGGAGGCAGCATGGGAACTAGAGGAAAGTTGCATGTTTCATAGCTCCTACCTTGTATCTTAAGTGACTCATTTCCTCCTCATAACCCCTCTGAAAAGGATGTCACCTTAAGTATTGATGGGCTTTGGGTCCCCAATCTGTACGCCCCCTCATTAATAATAATATAATTTTAGTTCATTGATGCCTGACACCAGATCCCTTCACCACCTCATGATCACACAATGCTTCTTCCGTATGGGCTTTATTGCTTCTGAGCTGTATCTTTTGGTAGCCGGGCACCATCAGCTGTCTTCATCACATTTGCTTATGCACACATTTGTCCTCAGCAATCATGTCAGGAAAGTGAGCCTGCAAAGTTGTGCTTTTGAGTTCTTGAAGCCTGATATCTCATCCCTTTGACACCTCATGATTCCACAAGCTGGTGTGCTTCTTCCTTGTGGGCATTGTTGCTCCTGAGCTAGATGGCTGTTTGTTTACTTTCAAGCCTTTAAGTCCCCAGACGCTCCATCTATTGATAGCCGGGCACCATCAGCTTTCTTCGCCAACTTTGCTTATGCACACATTGGTCTTCAGTGATCATGTCGGAAAGGTGAGCATCTTGGAATGCCAATTTAATAGAACGAAGTGTTCTTGAACTGAGGAGATACTTGAGTGGAGGTCCAATGCCCATCTGTTGTCCTACTGCTAACCCTATAAGTATACACATTAATCTCTTTCCCCATCCTCACTTATAAATATATTCCCCATATGTACATAACTGTATTTGAACCTCTATAAATATTAATTATCCCCCAGTTCCTTCCTCTATTTCCATTTGCTTCCCTCTTGTTCCACTATCATGCTCACTGTCCATTTGGTTTTCAGTATTTTTTCTCTGTTAACATTAGTATTAATCAGTCCCTATTGGCCTTCTCTCACCCACCTTGTCCCTGCATTTGTATCAATTGTTATTCCCTGTTCCCTGGGCTGGTGGACATCACCACCTTTCCCCCTCCTCCCCCTCTTCAATGTCCCCTATCCTGGAACCATTAGTCCTGTCATTTTTGCCTCCAACCTCTTTGTCCAGTCTATCTTGTCGAGATAGACATGTAGAGGTAGCAATATGTACAAGAAAGGTCTCCTACAATGGAGCAACTTATGCAAATAAAACAATGATAACAACAGCAAGAAAGCCCCTCAATGTACTATACAGTATGTAACCGAATAATAAAAATAATAGGAATATAAAAACCTATATAAAATTCAAGGTCTGTAGTTGACCTCCTAGAGTAACCCCTGGTTCAGTCGGATGGGGTGCCAATACCCTGGCCCCAAAGTATATCCTTGTCACTCCATCTGTGACTCTATGCTCTGTTGCATACTCTTAGTGCTTTGCATTGGTGTGGTTGGGTCCAACAGGGTATAATCTTGACCCCACTTCTTCCTGGCCCCGATAGGACTTGGGTCAGTGAGGGTAGTCGTATTTCATAATGGGGCTGGCCATGCAGTCCTCTTTGTGCTTTAGCTGTTCTGAGTGGGATTATTGTCCTGAAGGCTCGGTGAGCCAGGATGCACGTCATTCTCTCTTCCTCCCCTTTCATTTGTTCTCATGTGCTCTGGTCAGGCATATCTCACTCCCCAAGCTTCAGCTTCAGTACTGGCCTCCAAGGCAACTTCCTCTGGTAGAGAGGTGGCTGCCCCTATAGTTGCGGTTGGGGTTGTGTTCTCAGGTCCCTCCACTGGTTCTCCACACCATGCTGTCGTGCTGCATTCACATGCTGGGTCTCCGCGTTTAAGTTTGGTCCCTCTTTCCCTATGAAGATATAAACAATATGCTCCCCTTTGATGGTTTAGTGCCCCCTCCCTTTCTACACATCGCCATCTGCCTCCGCTCCTCCCCTTGATAGCTACCACATGTAGCCTTAGATTTGATCTGGCCCCTGCCATATTACCTAGGCCTTCTCCCAGGATTTTCTCTACAGTTTTTCCTGATGCCCTTTTCTAATTTTTAAATTATTACTATGCTTACCTCAGCAGTTTCATATTGTACATGTCCTTTAGCGCTTGGCTAACCTCACTTAGCATAATTTCCTCTAGTTCTTCCCATGCAGTGATGTGCTTCATGCGTTCATCACTGCTTTTCAGCGATGCATAGTACTCCATTGTATGCATGTACCACAGCTTTTTAATCCATCCATCAGTTGATAGGAATATGGACTGCTTCCAACTCCTTGCAATTGTGAACTGTGCTGCGATGAACATTGGAGCACAGATATCTGGTCGTGGATTGTTGCTTGTCTCTTCTGAGTATATTCCCAGGAGGGGAATTGCTGGGTCGTATGGTAGTTCAATTTCCATCTGTTTTAGATATCTCCAAATTGATCTCCATAGTGGCTGTACATACCTGCAGGTCCACCAGCAGTGGATAAGTGACCTAATCTCCCCACAGCCTCTCCAGCATTTGTTACTTTCTGACTTTTTGAATTGGGCTATCCTTGAGGGTGTTAGGTGGTATCTCATTGTTGTTTTGATTTGCATTTCTCTTATGGCTAATGATCGGGAGCATTTTCTCATATATATATATATTGGCCTCTCTGATTTCTGCCTCTGTGAAACTTCTGTTTAATTCCTTTGCCCATCTTCCTTCTCAGTGGGCAGTTAGTTTTGCTCTTTTTGGAAGCTATCAGGGTTTAACAGATTTTAGTAATAAGGCCTTTATCTGATTTTTCATGGCCAAAGATATTTTCCCAGTCTGTCTGCTCTCGTATTACTCTCTTGGTGAATTCTTTCGATGTGCACAGGTGTTTTATCTTTAGTATATTCCATTTGTCTACTTGAGCCTCCTCTGTGTTTGTGTCTTTCCCTATTTCTGTTAGCCTATGTAGTCCCTGTGCTAGTGTTCTCAGATTGTTCCCAATTCCCTCATTGATGACCCTAATATTTTGGGGTTTTACTTCAAGGTCTGTAATCCACCTTGAATTTATTCTAGTGCATGGAGTGTGGTAAGGGCCTTGCTTCATTTTTCTACAGGTAGATATCCATTTTGTCCAGCACCCTTGTTGAAAAGGGCATCTATTTCCCATTTGATACTTTTGGGGCCCTTATCAAAGATCAGTTGTCTGCATGCTTGTGTTTTTATTTCTGGATTTTCAGTTCTTTTCCATTAGTCTGAGTATCTGTCATTATGCCAATACCATGCTGTTTTGACCACTGTGCCTATATAGTATGTGCGAAAGTCAGGTAAGGCAACCCCTCCCATGATGTCCTTCTTCTTGAGGAGTTCTCTACTAATTCTGGGCTTCTTCCCTCTCTATATGAAGTTAGAAATCATTTTTTCCATTTCTTCGAAGAAGGAGGATGGTACTTATATCAGTATTGTATTAAACTTATATAGTGCCTTGGGTAGGACTGTCATCTTGACTACATTGAGTCTTCCGATCCATGAGCATGGGATATTTTTCCATTTCTTGAAGTCATTCTTGGTTTCTTGTAATAGTGTTCTATAATTTTCCTCATATAGATCTTTCGTTCTTTTTGTCAGGTATATCCCTAGATATTTCAATTTGTGCTTGGCTATTGTGAAGGGTACCTCTTTTTTTATCTCCTCTTCTGTGGTACAGCAGACCAATTGACTTCTGATCGTTGATCTTGTATCTTGCCACTCTGCCATACTCCTCTATTGTTTCCAGTAATTCCTTTGTGGACCTTTTGGGGTTTTCCATGTATATAATCATATCGTGTGCAAATAATGATAATTTCACCTCTTCCTTCCCCAGTCGTATATACTTTCTATGTCTTTTCTTTGCCTTATGCTGTTAGCTCAAACCTCCAGTACGATATTGAACAATAGAGGGGACAATGGACATCCTTGTCTGGTTCCTTTTTCCAGTGGGATTGTGTTTGACTTTTCTCCATTGACTATCACATTGGTTGTTAGTTTTTCATATGTAGCTTGTATTGTCTTGAGGAATTTTCCTTCTATTCCCATCTTCTTGAGTGTCCTAAACATGAATTGGTGATGAATATTGTCAAATGCTTTTTTGGCATCTATGGATATAACCATATTATTCTTATATTTTTCCTGTCAATATGGTAAATGATACTAATTGTCTTTCTTATGTTGAACCACCCCTGCATTCCAAGGTATGAACCCCACTTGGTCATGGTGAATTATTTGTTTTATATACTTTTGTATTCTATTGGCCAGTATTCTATTAAGGATTTTTGCATCAATATTCATTAGGGATATTGGTCTTTAGTTCTCAATTTTTGTGGGATCCTTGCCTGGTTTGGGTATCAGTGTTATCCTGGCTTCATAGAAGGAGTTTGGGAGTTTGCCATCTTTTTCTATGCTTTGGAAGAGCTTGTGTAGGGTTGGTGTCAGTTCTTCCCTGAATGCTTGGTAGAATTCTCCTGTGTAGCCATCTGGTCCAGGTGATCTCTTTGTCTATTTCTTCTATTGTTATGGATCTGTTAAGATTCTTGATATCCATTGGAGACAATCTAGGAAGAGATTGCTTTTCCAAGAATATGCCCCTGTCTTCCAAGCTGTTGAGTTCATTGAGGTATAGATCTTTGTAGTACTGAGTGATTATTCTTTTGATTTCATTATGATCAGTTGTGATATCCCCTCTTTCATCTCTTACTCTTGCTATTGAAATTTTTCTCTCTCCTTTCTTTGGTTAATTCTGCCAATGGTTTATCAATTTTGTTAATTCTTTCAAAGAACCAACGTTTAGCAGCGTTAATTTTTTCCATTGTTTTCTTATTTTCCCTCTCCTAAATCTCAGCCCTGATTTTTATTATTTCTTTTCTTTTGCTATTAGTGGGATTATCCTGCTGACTCTGCTCTAGTTGTTATAAATTCTGTGTCAACGTATCAGTTATGAGACGCTCTTCCTTTTTCAGATGTGTCTGTATTGTGATGAAACTTCCTCTTAAGACAGCCTTTGCTGTTTCCCATAAGATTTGGTATGTTGTGCTTTCATTCTCATTGATTTCTAGAAATTTTTTAATTTCCTCTCTGATCTGGGCCAGCACACACTCCTTTTGCAATAGAGAATTATTCATTCTCCAACTATTTTCTCTAGTTCTCCTTACCTTCCTTTTGTTGACTTCCAACCTTATGGCAGGGTGGTCTGAGAGTGAATTCTGTATGATATGAATATGCTTAAATTTATGTAGATTCTCCTTATGTCCCAGTATGTGGTCTATCTTTGAAAAACTTCCTTGTGGGGCTGAGAAGAATGTAAATTGCTTTTCCTTTGGATGAAAGACCCTGTAGATATTTACCAAATCAAACTGTCTAAATGTAGTATTTAGATCTCTCGCCTCCTTGTTGAGTTCCTTTCCCTGTGATCTGTCCTTCTCAGAGAGTGGTGTGTTGAAGTCACTCACTATAATTGTTGAGGCTGTAATTTCTTTTATCATCATCTGAAGTGTCTGGTTTACACATTCTGCAGGTCTCTCATTCGGGGAATATGTATTTAAGATGCTTGTTGGATCATTGTCTTCCCTTCACTAAAGCATTATATAGCATCTTTCTTTGTCTCTTATTATGGTTTGCACTTTGAGGTCAATTTTATCTGATACTAGGATTGCTACTCCAGCTTTTTTGGAGTTGCTGTTTACTTGGTATATTTTTCTCCAGCTTTTGATTCTCAATATATTTTTTCTGTGATCTTAAGATGTGTCTCCTGTTGGCAGCAGATTGAGGGGGTATATTTTCTAAGCCAGTCTATTAATTTCTGTCTCTTAAGGCCTGAGTTCAATCCATTAATATTTAGGGTTATTACACCTATCTGCACACTCTGTGTTGTCATTTTATCACTCTTGGATTGGATGTTTTTCTATTTCCATGGGTTGTGTCAATATCTGTTTGTGGTTCATTCTTGCCTTTCTTCCATCTCTGAGCCAGTGTTATCTTGGAGGCTGTTATCCCTTTGACTGTTTCTGGGTAGATTCATTCTGCATGTGTTAGGTCATTGTTCTTGTTCTTCTCCCAGTGGGTCGGTGAGAATCTTTTGTAGGACTGGGTTCCTTTTGGCATATTCTCTGAGATTTTCCTTGTCTGGAAAGACTCTAACTTCTCCATCAATTTTGATAGATAATTTGGCTGGATAGAGTATTCTTGGGTTTGCATCATGTTCCTGCAATTTTTGGAATATGCTGCTCCACTATCTCCTCTTCTTCATCGTTTCCATTGATAGGTCTGAGCATATTCTTATCTGGTTCCCTTTATAAGTGATTGCCCTTTTTTCCCTAGCTGCTCTCATAATTTTCTTTTTCTTCATAATTGGATAGATTATCAACTATCTGTCTTGGTGTTTTTTTCTTGGGGTTTAGTCTGGCTGGTGTTCTTTCCGCCTCCTGTATGGTTATATGGTTTTCATTAATTAAGCTAGGGACGTTTTCCTCTAAGCATTCCCTCACTATTTTGGATGTTGGTTTTCTTGATGTCTCATCCTCTGGCAGACTGATAATCCTAATGTTGTTTCTTTTCATAGTATCAGCCAGGCATCTAATATTTTCTTCTGCTTCTCTCATAGACTTGTTAGAATTTTTTCTCCCATTTGTTAATTTCTACTTGCGAATCCTCTAGGTCACTTGTCCTGTTCTCTGCCTCCTCCATTCTCTGGCCCAAATCTGAGAGCTTACTATTAGTTTTTGTTAGCTCACTCTTTAGTTCTTGGATTTCCCTTTGTTGCGGGGCCTTTATCTCCTGTATCAATTCTTCTTTCTTCTTTAATGCATTGCTTAAGAGCTGCATATGTGTTAGTTACATCTTGAATATTTCTTTCTGTGGTTGATTGGTGTCCGCATTTTCTATGACTGCTGTTAGGTCTAGCTGATCTTCTTGCATCGGATTCAGTTTCTTTTTTCTTGATACTGTGGAAGTGGTTAGCTGTTTTTTTGTTTGATTTATTCGTATTAGGTGGCATTTTCCTTGGTGTTTTGTGGCCCTGAGTATCTCTTTAGGAGACTGGTCTTATGTTATAGCTTTCCTCAGGAACTGTTTGCAGCTAGGTCTTGCAGATCTGATGGAGCATGTTAGCTGAGCAGGTGAGTGGGTGTAGGGATGGGTTGGGAGATGGGTGATCTGTTTCTGGCTAGGGGCCCTTGCCACAGATATGTGGGGAAAAAATCCTCTAGTACTCTGGGTTGGGGAGGAATCGCTGGCTGTTTACCCAGGGGACAATACAAAGTGGACCCCTCAGTCGTGGGTCTTGGGTTGGGCGCCCTGAACAGGCAGCAACTGTGGGGAGTGCAGGCGTTCATTTTGCTACTGTAAGAAAGTGTGGTCCAGGTGGGCAGGCTTGGGTTTAGGGGATGGCTTGATCTTATCCTGGGCAGTAGTGGTGCCCTTAAGGTGCCCCTGGGCATGGGCCTTATGGGTGGGGCAGGGGCTGGCCCACCTTTGTGCTTGGGACACAGTAGTCATGGTCAGCGATTGCGCACCAGTCTTGATTAACTGTAGGTCCCTGATCTCAGGGTCACAGAGTGGACACCCTGGACTCCCCAGGCACAAAGAAGCCACAGCATCTGTGCAGGTGTACGTGGGGAGCACGGGCATGCGGGTTGCGCCTGCTCCTGGTTCAGAGGAGGGCTCTGAGCTTTCCCGGAGTCACAAAACCCAATTTGAGAGTCCCACCCTTCCCCCTGTCACCCCCACTCACTGATCTCCAGGAGCTCGGGGTGTGGCCTTCCTATCTGCCCTGGATAAGATCAAGCCATCCCCTAAACCTAAGCCTACCCACCTGGGCCATCTTCCCTTGCTCCCCACTCCTAAATCTTTACCTATGGCTATTATCCCATTTGGGAGTGAATTTTCTTTGTCCTGCTAATATTGCAGTATTTGCCTAGAGGTATGCCTGAAATCATTATTTTCTGTGGTATAAAAGAATATATTAAGCAAATACCAACACAGAGAGAGGGATGTCTTGAAGGCAGAATAGATGCCTTGCCACATGGGGTCTCTAAGAAACAAAGGAACAGAAGTTGAAAAAAATGATTAAAAAAAACATCCTCCAGAGCAGGCAGGAGGAGAAAGCCTTCTACTAGTCACTAACATGAACTTGCACTACTAGCTACATATGCTGTGAGAACATTGAATTTTGGATTGTTAAAGGCACCAACTTGGATGTTTCTACTATATCCACATTAGAAAGCAATCAATAATTTCATAAAATGCAAATGAAGCCATGAGACCAGTATAGCTTTGCACGCAGAGACCCTTTACGTCCTCAACTAGTGGAAGTGGGCAGCAGCTCACTAAAGCAGGTCCTGGTAGATGCCAGGCCAAATACGACCTCAGCTGGATACATGCACATCATGTCTCATTCAGCAGTTCAGATATGCTTAACTGTAAAAATAGTTTTCTCTCATATGAAGAGGCTACTCAAAAGTGCATAATAGATTTTCATCAATATTCAATACCTGCAACTCCATGTGGACTGACTGTCAGGTCATTTTATTCCTCACAACTTAAGAAAGGAGGAGAGTCCTTGAAAAAGTGCAACAGGATGGAGAGCACCAAGAACCTTCAACTACGCTACACACAAGGTCACTGCTTTGGCAGCAAAGATTTAAAAGAAAATTTAAACAAAAAAGAAATATAGATCACATTATCTTTTCCAGATTGGTATAAGGATGTAAATTTCACCTGAGGTAAAAACAAACATAATGAACATCTCACAAAAAAATCCAATTGAGTAAATGGCAAAATTCATTAATACAGTCACCAAATTTTCTTACAATGTGAAGATTCTAGAAACCCTGACAACATTGTAGGAGAACCAAGAAAGAGTATGTGCAATTACCTATAGTAAATATGCAGCCTCAGACGTCTAATTTGCAAAACTGAATATCTATAGTGAAAGCAAGAAAAATGACTGTGAACCTAGAATTCTGTTCTCAGATATACTGGAATCAAATATGAAGATAGAATCAGTATACTCTCAAGAAATAAATATTTCATAGTCTTCCCGGGTAAGTAAAAATAGCACTTGATATTCTCATTTGAGTAGAGAGTTAAAATTTTATATGAACAGGAAATAAAAATACATGCACTGTAACATATGTATTTCCAGTTTGTCAATCTTCTAGGAAAATAAGATGTCGAAATGTAAACAGAAAGTTAGAGAACCATGAGGGAGATTTATAATACAAATGGGAACATAGGCATCTTGGAAGAGTATATAGCTAGATACAGATGTAGGTGTAGCTTCAGATGCAGATATAGATAGTGATAAAATAGAGATATAGTCATCTTGGGAAAGAATGTATGCTACCATCTTCGAAGTGTGTGTGTGTGTGTGTGTACTCGCACATCTGTGCATGTCTGTGCACCAGTGCCCTGATGGCATTGCCACATCAGCAATTTGAACACATCAGCTACTCAAATGGAGGAAAATGAAGCTTTCTGCAACCATAAGATTTCCTGTCTTGGAAACCACCAAGGGCAGTTCGACTCTGTTCTAAATGGTTAGTGGGAGTTAGATGTAAATTTGGTGTGTATGTATGTACGTATTGTCTATGCTCTACATTCTATATATACAGATAGATATTTGTGGGGGCGAAATTGCTTGCCCCTTAGGCTCATGGGGCAGGGCCGCCATCTTACATGGTTCAGGGGTCATGGTTACATGCTGACATCTCAACCTTGGGATCTGATGACATAGCTGCTGGCTTGTTTCTGCCTGAGATCAAGTGGACACCTTGTCTCCTGTTCCCTGCCAAAGCTGCAGAGGTGCAGTAGCCTGTAAAACATCAGTTCTGCCCTGTTTCCGACTCTATCTTCCCCTCTTGTCTGTGAACACCCTGGCTGCTATGTCCATGTTTCATTGTAGACCCTCAAATAATTTTCAACTGTACCTTTGTGCAAACTTGTCAAGAGGTACAGGTGCATTACAGGGAGAGTACATAAATGTATTTTGAATAAAGTTCTTGGACCTGAACTGTCCAAGTTGGGTTCCCTGTGCCCCAACCACACCTGTCACTTTTCTCCTACCTATAAGCTTTCTTGCAGATAGTGGCCTCTTAAGCCTGTTCAATTTGTAAAACAAAGCTGGACTCAATTAGATCTTACATATGGTGTGTGTGTGTGTGTGTGTGTGTGTGTATAATCTCTGGTATACAAATAGTAAAGAACATCAACTAGAAAATATTGTTAAAAAGAAACAGCCAACAGCCAACAAAAGAAACAGAAAATTCCAAGGAAACTATAGTCCAAGATAAAATAACCTCAACTATCACATGAAAAATTTGAATATATGATCAAACATAATTTCAAAGTGATTTTAAAGCTATTTTATATTATAATTTAAGATTGATTTTCAGCTGAGCCCCAGTGGCATAGTGGTTGAGTGCAGGACTGCGGCCCACGGGCTTGGCGGTTCAAATCCAGCAGCGGCTCTCCAGGAGCGAGGCTGGGTAGCTCCCACGATCACCAGAGGGCAGTGATGCCCTCAAAACAAAGCAAAACAAAGCAAACAAACAAAAAGATTGATTTTCTAAAAAACAAAGTTTGTTTTTTTGTAGGTAATAAAATATTGTAAATGATATTGACAAAATAGCTAGAATTTTATTCAAGAAATTTAATAGATCTATTGAAAAATAACTACCATCCTACAATTCAATAGTTCAATCACATTAAAAGGGTTGGATAATCATCACCACAATCAACTTGGCAACATTTTCTTCCTGCTTATACAGCTTGGTGTTGACTCCCAAGTCTCTGCTTACAGCATTCCTTCCAGGCCACCAGGGAGTTTTTAATCTAGTTGTTGTCTTTTTGCATCCACCAATCCTGTCTTCACTATGCAGAAAACAATACAAATCAAAGACAAAAAATTAAACAAAAAATTTACGAAAGAACCCAGAACCAATGACCAGAGAAAACTGAAACTCTTCAATCTAAAAAAGAAAAAAAAAGTAGAGAACATTTTAAAATTACAATAAATTCAGAAGGAGTCTAAAAGGAAATATAATGAGTAGGTATTTTGGGGGGGGCATCACTGCCCTCTGGTGGTGGGAGTAGGAGATCCAGCCATTGCTCCTGTGGAGCCGCTGCTGGAATTGAACCTCCATCCCTGTGGGCTGCAGAATGAGTAGGTATTATATTCCAGCCTTAGTAAAACTACTAAAATCCACTGTACAATACTTTTTGCCCGATATGAAGATTGTTCACCTTGTTAGAATATGTCTCGTGGGTATTCATCAGGTACTCAAGTGACACGGAAACCCTGAAAATGGATTTTGGGCTTCCGCTCTCATCTGTCACATTCAGCACAGAGGGTGTTCAGAATTTAGGGTCTGTTGCCATTTCTCCCTCTGCTTTGGATCATCGTATTTACTCTCCTTGCATTCCACAGGCTTTTTCCATGAAACTTAGCTGACTTTTACTTAGCTGGCTGTTAATTCGGGCACAAGTCTGGTATATTCCAGAAGCCATTCCTCCTGACAGTCAGACATCATCTGGTTTCTTCACTATACTTTGCTATGGTAGCCACAACATTGATAATCTCCTCAGGAGAACAAGTAAGAAACACGGCCATGCCACAAGAATGAAATATTCTGCGATTAGGGCTATGATCAAGTGAGAGCTCAAAATACATTCATATAAATATGGCCTTGCCATTTCCTTCATTGACTTCAGAGAATCATTATCATTTTATTGAAGTACTTAAAAATTGTCCCACACTTAAGGTAATTCTATTGACAGTAATGTCCTTATACTCCAGTCAGTTAATGCTTACATATGGCGATCCCCTGTGGGTTTCTGAGACTGTAACAGTTTCCAGAATAGAAAGTCCTAACTTTCTCCCACGGAACTGCTGGTCAATCTGAACTGCCAGTCTTGCAGCCACTCACTGCATCAACAGGGTGCATAATAGTATAGTCCATGGTAAAGCAGTATTGAAAAAGATTATGCATGTGCAGGACATCTTATTAGACACCGATGCATAGTTTGTTGACTTGGAGAGCTTCAAGACTTAGATAACTGGATACAAGTTACATAAGCCATGGGAGTTGCATATAATGAAATACTTTCAGTAACTCTATCACATTCACAAAAAAGACAGGCAGAAAGAGCCTGGGAAGTGTAACTATTCCAACAATCACCAAATCCCTAACCTTGGAAAAGCAATCACCTGGTTCTTTTATCTGGGGATTTCGGTTTAAAGCTCAAGAAAGGGGCTGAGCCCTGGTGGCGTAGGGGTTGAGTGCGGGACTGCAGCCCACTGTCTTGGCATTTCAAATCCAACAGCAGCTCTCCAGGAGCAAGGCTGGGCCTCCCACTCCCACGAGAGGACAGTGATGCCTAAAAAAAAAAAAAAAAAAAAAAAAGGTCAAGAAAGAATAACAGTTCCTTCATTCTACTATAAGAGATTTTAGGGTAAAATTCAGTTCATTAGTTCATTTAGTGTGGTTTCTCATTTGAATGCTTCTGGTGTGGTCTATGAAGACTGTTGTGTACCTTGAAAGAATGGAATCTAACATCCCAGCTGAATATAGCACCTTGCCTTGGTCACCAGGGACTGGTTAGAGCTTAGGTCAAGAGTGCTCAGTTAAGCCCATCCTATGCTGTGCATTTACCCTGGCAGGGGGGTCAATATAAGTAATGCTAAGGGTTTTTCTCAATAGTAGGGTATCCCACCCAGATTACTCACTGTCAGAATTGTTATTGCCTTCTCTGATACATACAAATCCCACCTCCTCCTTATCTGGTCTCCCAGTAACATTCAATACTTATTTTTTTCAGATAATTTTATTGGGGGCTCTTACAACTCTTGCATTCACCAATGATTATCTGTTAATTGGGAATGACTAGACTGTTATGTGCCAGAAATTAATTAATCTTCTCCCTCTCTTCACATTATGGGAAGCTAGTCCAGCTTTGCTGAGCTCATGCATTTGGAGGCGATTTTTAATATCATTTCATAAGGGGGTGGTAGATAGTTTATGGAAACCAGACAGGGATAGTCTTCCTTGACTGGGGGACCAGGCTAGAAGACTATGAATACTGGGAATCAAAACATGCCTTTTCTTTCTTTCTTTTTGTTTTTACTGTTATAGTAGTGGGCTCATAAAATATTTGTCCTTTTGTGATGGACTAACTCCACTTAGCATAATGACTTCCAGAACAGTTCCTTCACCATGCATTTTATGGCTTCATCACTGACTTTTAGGGATTCATAATAGGTCTGCACATGTAGGAGCACTTTGTGTTCATTACTCAATTGATGGGCATTTGGCCTGTTTCCAGGTCCTTTCCTATTATGAATTGTGCTGTACTGAACATAGGAAAGCAAATCCCAGTTTAAAATCTGTCTTTTGCTTTTATGTTGTATATGCCCAGTAAAATCTGATAGGTATTTCTATTTCTAGGTGTTTCAGGTAGTATCATCACTGTTCACGGTGATTGTACCTGTTTACAGCCCAACAACAATGTAAGTAAGAGTTCAAGTTTCTCCACCACTTAATGTTTTTTAGTTCTTTTTTGTTTTTTTATTTATTATTTTATTTATTCATTTTTATTTTGTTTTTTATTTTAATTCTTTTATTGTTTTTTAATTGTTTTTAATTCTGCATTTTAAAATGGACTGGTGTTAGTATAAGGTGATAACCTCATCTTTTTCTTTTCTTTCATGACTGGCATCTCCCAGAGGGCTAGTGATTATGAGCAGGCATGTGAGCCATTCAAGTAACTTCTCTGGTTAATTATCTGTTCATGTCCTTTGCCCACCTTTTCATTGAATTTTCTTTCTTATTGAGGTGTTACAGAATTATCTCTCTTTTAGTGAGTAGTTCCTTGTCTTTTGTGTCATTGATAAATATTTTTTTCCTAATCCATGGTTTCTCATTTTACCCTGTTGATGAAATCTTTCGATGTGCATAATTATCTCTTTAATAAGTTCCAGTCATCTATTTTGTTCTTGCACTGTCTCTGTTTCATTTATTATCTTTGAAATTGTGTTTATGCCTGAAAATGGAGCCCTTATGCTTGTACTAATTTTCCAGGTTGATGGAAAATTATATTTTATATAATTTATAAAATTATATTTCTGGAGTTTACATTTGGTTTTCTAATATATGAGGTTTGAGTCATTTATTCTTCTTCTGCAGATGGAGATACAATTTTCCAAATTCTATTTTTTTGAAGAGAGTATCCCTTTACAATTTAATGTTTTTTGCCCTACATCAAATATCAATTGTCTCTAGTTGGATGCTTTTATTCCTTGATTTTCTATTCTGTTCCATTGGTCTGTGTATATGTCATCATTATCAGTCTGCTTAAACTATTGCACTTGTGCATCAGGATTGAGATTGGGTATTTACAAGGTCTCCCAGTTTGTTTTTTGTTTCTCTGATTAGATAGTTCATCTTTGTGTCACTATTGTAAATATGATTGTTTTCTTGATGTGTTTTTATATGGTATACAGGAATTCAATTAGTTTCTGTTTGTTAATCTTTAATCTTGCACTTTACAAAATCTCTCAATTGTTTGCAACAATATTTTGTGGACTTCTTGGAGTTCTAAAGACATCAAAATAAATTAATGTCATCTAACCATAGTGAGAATTTTCCTTTTTATTTGACCAGTTGCATTTCATTAATTTATTTCTACTGTCTAATGATTATGGTTGTGACTTGCAGCCTAAGCAGTGATAGCCAGCATCCTTGTTTATTTTCCTTTCACAAGGGAACTGTTTTCAGTTTTTCCCTGTTGAACATGATGTTGGCCAAACATACTGCAATTTTCCTTCAATTTCTATTTTATTGAGTGTTTTAATAACTGTAGTTGTTGAATAATTTAATGTATTTTCTGCATCTATTGATATAATCATGTGGTTCTTATTCATTGCCTTGTACACATGGTAGATTACATTAAATGTCTTTTTTTTTAACTAGTAACCCATTTTTGCAATCCTGGCATGAATCTCAAATAGTTATGGTGAATTTTTTATGTTGTTGCTTGATATATTGCTTAATTCTATTGACCAAAAGTTTGGTGAGAATTTTTGAGTTCATGAAAGATATTTCACTGTAATTTTCTGTCTTTGTGTGGGTTTCGTGTCAGAGTTGTGCTTACTTTGTAGAATACATTTTGGAGTTGGTTGTCTCCTCTATAGTCTGTAATAGTTTGTGCAGGAGATGTGACATTTCTTCCCAAAAAGCTTGGTAGAATTTCCTAGTCTTGCTCCTGGAGAACTGCTGCTGGATTAAAACCGTCAACTCAGTGGGTCATAGTTCCCCACTCGACAACTGCACCACTGGGGCTCAACCCTGTATTTCTATCTTTGTTTTAGTTCTGTGTTGTTTGAGGTGCTGGTTTCTTTGGACTCATACCAGAAAATACTATCCAGAAAGCAATTTTTTTGAATATTTTCAATGTTTTCTTCTTGTTCTGGGATCCTGATGAGAAGTAGGTTGTTTCTCTTGATAGTAAAGGCCATAATCCTCAGGCTTTCCTTGGATTCCTTCAGTTTTGTTGTTGATGATGATTGTTTCTCCCCTTCATTAAAGTCAGAGTAAGTGTCTTTGAGCTCACTGATTTGACTTTTCTTTCTTCAATTCTATTCCACAGATGGTATACTCTGAAACCTAATTCAATGATCACTGTTTATCTTCTGGAATTCTGTTTTGATTAAGGATCTTCATTTTCCAATTTGTTGTATTGTTCAATAAGTGTTCCCCATTTCTCCTAAAGGGACCTGTGTAAGGCCAGGTAGATAAGTGAAACAAATCCAGTGACATGCATATATGTTTAAGAAATAACTTGATGTTAAGAAGTAATTATATGCCAGTAAATCATCAATGTCCAGGCAGATTTACCCATCCACAAACAATGATGCAGAACACAGGAAGAGGACATGTCTATGGGTACAGAGATTTTGGCAGGCTAACGAGAACCTGCCAGGGCACTGGCAACTCTCGGGTCAGTGGCAGAGAGGATGGTCTCATGGTCAGCGACAGAGACAACACAGGAAGGCAAAGGGGCAGAGAGAGAAGGAGTCTCCCAGGGTTCACCTTAAAAGAATTCTGCACTCCCAGGGGGACATTGGCATGGTGTTTTATTATGTTTTTCTTGGGGTTTCTGTTTCTGCATCATTGTGTTACAGTCATTAGTGATTTACAGTGGGTTTCTATGTCATGTTTGGGTGATTGTCTCTGTTGAGTGATGTTGGCAAGGTCTACTTGAAGCTGGAAACAATACACAGGGGAAATAAAGAAATAAAAAAGGAGAGAAGGGCAACTGGAAAACGTTGGTGGGAAGAAGAGGTGGAACAAGGTATAAGTAATAATAGTAATAATAAACTACATACTGGGCAGAATAGAGAGATGGCAAAATGGTGAATAAATATATCCTGGTGTATTTCAATAAAAGCGAGCAAGTGAAGGCAGAGGAGTTTAATTTTTTAGATATATATAAAATTCTTTTAAAAAATTTTATATATACCTCCAAGTGACTACATTAATGCTAGTTTTATTGATCAGGTTTCTGGGGGTATCATCCTCTAAATATTCATTTTCCTTTTGGCTATATCCTTTTTTCCTCATATATTCCACTTAACTATCACTTGAGTACCTTTTCCAATTCTTTAAGTCATACATTCATGTGTATATAAAATATCCATGCTTTATCCACATTTTAAAAATTTTCCATAGCTAATTATGGAAAAATGGGTTGTGACTGTATGTACATCTGTGAAATCCAGAATCTAACTAAATTGGAAGGCTGTCAGGAAAGGAATAAGGAAATATTTCTGCCAATAGTGATGTTATCAAGAGAGATCAGTCCCTGGAGAAGGACCTCATTGTTGGTAAAGAAGAGGGCCACTAAAAAGAAAGGCCACAATCAGATGAATTGACACAGTGGCTAAAACAATGGGTTCAAACTTCAGAACAATGGTGAGAATGGCAGAGGACTATACATTGTTTGATTCTGTTCTACATAGGGTCGTTATGAATCAGAAATTGCTCAACAGCACCTAATAACACAATAACACAACAGTATAGTAATGAGAATATAATGAGAATGCACCTTGTGAAAAAACAAAACAAAACACTGGTTGAACTCATAAAAGCAAGTTCTACCTCCTACACATTCCCTTATCTATGTACAAGTCCACTTCTCCCAGGACTCTGTGAGCAAAATTATAATCATATCTTAGAACATGTGGAAAATGAGATACAGAGTTTGACTGCCTTACTCAATGACATCCAAACAAGGGAACATCAGGCTTTGTACTCAAAGTCAACTGAGCACATGCTTACCTCACCTCAGTTTATGGTGACATACAATGCTATGCATCAAGCAATGAAATTAAAGTTATCCTTGAATCTTTTCTGTGGTTGGTTGGAGAGCTAACCATTTTCGGTGCACTGACTGATTGTTATAAGCAAATATTCAAGTTTCTCCTTCTAGTTTGTCTTAAGGGGAATCTCCTTTGAAATCTGTTCAACAGCATAACAACTTGGTAATAGCATCTACAAATGTATGGCGTGTTAGGGTGATGAGAGAAACAAACCCTATGACATTCATATATATGCAAGAGAGTTTTATATCACAGAGTAATTGTATATTCGAGATCAAGTCCAAAAGTCTGATAATACCCCATATGCTGATGCTAGTTCCTAATTGCCTCTTCAGACTCATGCAGTCATGCAATGACACCAAATGCAAGATCATAGGCCAGAGAGTGGAGAATCATAGGTTCAGTAGTGGTGGAAACATCTCAACACTGGCATGGGTCACTATGTGGCTCTTCCAGGTCCAGGGCCCTGGCTATATCAATGTAGCTCCATGTGTCTTATCAACATGAATGTCTCACAGGGAGTGTGTGTCCTGCAGGAGGAAGGCAGGAGTTCCCAGAATCCTCAGGAGAAGGCCATACCCATCCAGAGGCCTCAATGGCTGTGACCTGCTTGACAGGTTAGACTTCAGCCCATTGCAATGTAACAAGAGAGTATGTAACTGACACAAACATTAACTGCACATAAGGTACATTGGCCAGAATGTGAACGTGTATTTCTCCTCCTTATGTACTTTCTTTTTTTCCCTTATCTCCTTTCTGTAAACAGAATAAAATGTAAATAATCAAACCTCCTTAAGTATTATAGTCATTCCAATCAGTTTGCCAAAGTTAATAAAGTGAAGTTAGCTAATGAAGCCTAACATAGAATGGATGATGATAAAGGTATTGTCTAATGCATGAAACAAAATGTTAATTCCTAACATGTATTATCTTTTATGGTTCATTTGATTTTCACACCTATATCATACCCATGACATGTTTAGTTTAAAAAGACCTTATTGTTTATAGTAAGCTTTGTGTTTTTGTTCCATCCATTTCTCACTTTTTGCCATTTTATAGTACTTTGAGATCTAAAAAGAAAGTAATGTTCTATCTATCTATCTATCTATCGATTTATCTATCATCTATTTATATTTGTGGAAACTAAGCTAAATGTAGTGAGGCAAGACAAAATATCATAATTTTTGTTTAAAAACTGGACTTTTTAAAGAAAAATATACCTTACAATGTATCAGGCAAGATGTTGGGCTGAAAATATCAAGGCAACAGTTTGATACCACTAGCCACTCTGTGGAAGAAAAATGAGGTTTTCTATGATTTCCCTTAAGAGTTCCATTCTCAGAAACTATGCTGTTCTACAGGATCACTGTGAATCAGAATCGACTGGATGGGAGTGAGTGGGGTTTGGTTTTAAAGTGAGCATTTGCAGAAACGTCGGTTCCTCTTTAGCAATGCTTTGGCATATTGTTCCGTGGCCTTGGTTTCAATTTTCCCAATGTGACAGAATCACATTCATTTCATTCTGTCTTCATAATCTACCTCATTGGTCCCTTCATGATTTTTCATCTTTTCTTTGGATAAATGTTGAGCATCTATCTCATATGTTGCTGCTATTTGCTGGGAAGTCAGTTATTAACTTGTAATGATCTTATGTATAACAGAAAATTTCCACTATCCTCACCATTGTCCTTCAGACATATGTCAATTCATCTTGTTGATGGTCTTCCTCCAGTCCCCTGATCCTTTACATTACCAGGTATGATATACTAAACCAGGAGCTGGTCCTTCTGGATAAACCTGTCTAGAGTAACTGAAATCAAGCCACACCATCCTTCTTTCCAAGAAGCATTTTTTCTACTTTGTCTATTTCTTCATTCTTTGAGCAGTATAATATTTAGATTTTTCACAGCATGATAATTCAAGTTCAATAATTCTTATTTATTCAGTTTTCACATGTCTTCAAATATGTAAGAAACTGAAAATATCAATGTTTGGGTGAACACGTCTCAGACTTCACAGTGACGTTTTTACCATCTTAAAAGGTCTCAAACATTAGATTTCCTTTGTAGCTGATAGGACTTGTTTACACACCAAAACTTCAATGGCATACATTTCAGGTCAATTTGATAATCTGCACACAGATATATATTGACAGACAGTCAAGGACACGTCTTTAGTAAAGAATGTGTAGCCTGGAGTTTGTTTTGGTCTCTGTTCTTTGCTTTGTAGATTACTTTTACTGCACTTGGTCTTTTAGATACCATTCCAAGAATTTTATTTGTCAAATTTTTAAAATTCTGAGTAAATGCAACTATTCATAGATTCCCCAACTTTGCCATTAATATAGAAAAAACACAGCTCAATGCTTTGCTGCAAGCCAGAGCGAGCTGCAGTCCTCTGCCTTCTCATTTCATGTGCTTCTCATTTTCTCAGTCTCCGTTCTTTTAAAACAGCACTGCCCAATGGAATATGTCATTTTCTTCCATGATGATAGCTTCCACACATGTATTTGGTGGACACAAGGAAATTATTTCCCTGACAACTTCACCATTTTCTTCATTTATCACCATGTCAGTTATGTGTGCAGATATGAGCATTTTTGTTTTCTGGTTATTGAGGTGCAATCCACACTGAAGACTGTATACCCTTTGATCACCATTAATAAGTACACAAATTCTTTATTTTCAGCAACCTAGATTGTGTCATCTGCATATCAGAGGTTATTAATGAGCATTTTCTAATTCTGATGGTGAGTTATTCTGCATATATCATCTAGCTTTGCAAATCATTTGATCAACCTACAGATTAAATAAATATTGACTAAAGTACAACCCTGATACACACTTTTATTGGTTAAGGTACAATCCTGATACACACTTGTCCTGATTTTGAAATAGGCACTTTTCTACTATTATCTTTTTCTACTACAACAATTATCTCCTGATTGATATATAGTATCAATACATGAGTACATTTAAGTGTTCTGGAAATTCATCTACCAACAGTCCACCAATCATGGTAGTTTTCTTCTGCTTTCTCAGACACCATGTACTGTCTGACTTAAATCCTCAAGTTCTAGGTGCTTCAGAGGGAGAGTCTGTGTTAGTCTGGGTGGATTAGAGAAACAAATTCATAGACATGCATATGGATATAAGGGAAAGGTTTATATGCAAGAGAAATGAAGCATTGAGATAGCATTCCAACCCAGTCCAATCCAAAGTCATAAGTCCGATATTAGCCCATATGTTCGATACTATTCTATAAAGTCTCCTTCCAACTCATGAAGCACTTGCAATAGAGGCATCCCAGTGCTGGAAGGGGTTTCCCCATGGCTCCTCATTTCTACGATTCAGGATCCATCAGCAGTATCGATTGGCCGTGGGAGCATCTCAGCACTAGCAGGAGTCTCTCTGTGGCGTCTCTGGCCCCAGAGGTCTGGTTCTGTTAGGTCAACTCTGCAGCCTCCTCTCTAGCTTCTCTATTCTCCAGGAATCAGGATCAATCAGCATGCTGTCTTCTCATCTTGTCAGTAGACAGACTCTCAGAGACTGAGGGTCAAGTTTCTCTTCTCCAATTAGGAAATAACGTGAGATTTCCCAGAAATCTCAGGGGGAAAGCAATGCCTGCAGTGAGGCCTCATTGGCTGCTCATTGGCTATGTCCAGATTGACAAGCTAGACTTCACTCCTATACTCCCAATCATGAAATTGACATGAGACATGACTGCCACATAGTCCAGTTCATCTAGGGGAGTTGCCTCTTGGAATCTAACTGGTGCAGTCTCTAGGGCATGCTCTGTGCTTTGAAGATCCAGGATTCAGTGTCCCAAAGCACCTGGATGCCCCATCTGGGTCCCCAGAATGCATTCAGAAACTCGGTCAATGTAGTCCATCTAATGCCTATTGACAAAGGTGCTCCCCACCTAGACTCCCTCAAAGCATACCCAGTCATTCTTTGCCATACCTGAAAGTCAGTCATCCTTCTTTTTCTACCAACAGATATTCCTTTCTGTTTCCCTGAATGTGCTTTCTCCCTTTTCCCTGTTCTGCATTTTTCTAGATCCTTATTTGTTGATATAGCAAACAACTGCAAACATTTAATAGTATTAGAATATAGAATGTGTGTGTATGGATGCAGGAAAATTAGAAATTGTGAAAAATAAAAAGGAACACAGAAATAAATATCCCATGAATCATTGAACTAAAATCCACTAATATGGGGGCCTTTCAAATTTTGCAGTTATATGATCTACTATACCACATATGACAAATTGAAGAGGAATGACATCACATTCACTATCAAAAAGAGCATTTCAGATGCATCCAGGCAAGATTTATACTGTAATATAGAGTAATATCCACATGCTTACAAAGAAGATCTTATAGAATGTGAATATTATTCAAATCTATATTCTAGGCACTAGTGTTCAAATGGAGAATAGTAGGGTTTTACCACCTTTGAAGTTGCATCAGGCCTCAGTGAATTGCTGGGACCTCAGTCATTTTGCTTGCCTTTTTAGTTTGGTTTGTTGATAAATTTCCATTACAAGATAGATCATAATATCTTTGATTGCTATAAAATATTCAATAGATTGGGATATTAAATAGATCCAGAGTAATATTAGTGAATGATAAGTAAAGAGTAACTAAAATCTCATGATTTTAGTATGAATTTTGGGCTGTAACTTTAGCCCAGAAAACCAGGCTGCTTCTTAGAGTAACCAGACTAAAACTTTTTCTTTTGTGTCCTCAAGAAGTTGAAGGCAATGAATTAGAATACACACACAAAAGACAAGACCCAATTTTGAATATATCCCATCTGAATTTAGAGACTATCTCAAAAATACATTTGATCCATTGATCATTGACTACCTAAACCCAGAGGAGTTGTAGGATGTCACAGACATAGACAGAACAGCAATAATGACTGTAGAACCCCACTTAAGGGGAAATAGTAACAGAATGAGAAGTGAATGGATGCATTGGATGGTTTAAAACATGGCAATATATGTGTGTATCTATATCATATATCATATGTATGTTGTGTTATGAATAACAAATAAAATAATATATACATTATTTATGATATGACATGAATGACATGGCATAATATGTAATAAAATACCATTATACTAAAATTATATTGTATTTTTATCATAATAAACTTACACTGTTATATCATCTAACATGTTATAATATAATAATGTATAATTATATATAATATAATATTATTTATATTCTATAATTATATTGTTATATAACCTTAATTAAATGTTATATAATTATATCGTGTGACATAATTATAATAATAATGATTATATATACGTAAAGTAATGTAATATCATGTAGTACAATATAACAATAAGTGTCCCAGTGATGCAGGGTGGGGAAGGGAGGGGATACCAAAGACTTCAAGAAAATTTTTTGAAAATAATGGCAGCAATTGTAGCACTATTCTTGATCTAATTGAATTATAGGTAGTTATACTATCTGTAAGAGATCCCAATAAAATGATTCAAATATAGTATTAAAATGAGTTCAAGAGCACCTTAAAAACAAGAGTGGATGATTTAAAAGACTGGGATTATTTAGAGGGACAGACCAAATTGATATCAGAAGAGATTCTGAAAGTTTCACAGAGACATCGAACAGCTAAAATGGAAAGAAATGATTAAGAACTGAACAAATTTCAAAGGGCAGTTCAAGGCAGTTCATTATAATAATTGTGAAAACATCTTGAGTTAGAGAATTAACATAGAAGATAGAATTTCTGAAATTTAAAGAACAAGAAGAGATAGCTTCAAGATATAATATTGAATGTTTCTATTGGTAAAATATTCAAGAAAGCAAAGAGCATTAAAAGAAGATGGAAAAACAGTCACTGTACCAAAAACTTTGGTCAATGTTCAATAATTTCAGGAGGTAGAGTATGATCAAGTAAAGACCACATTTAAGGATGAAGTCCCACCTTCATGGAAAGAATTAGTGTAAAACAAAGTTTCAGTAACTGACAGAATACAAACTAAAATATTTCAACTGACAGATGCATGAGAAGGTCATCAATCTTTGATGCCAAGAAACTTGGTAGAGAGATACCTAGTCAAATGACTGGAGGATGCATATTAGTGGCCATTCAAAAGAAAGATGATCCAAAAGAAAGAAGTAATTATTGAACAATATCATTAAAATCTCATGCAAATAAAGAATTTCTGGAGATATTTCTAAAAATGAGTGCCTTGATGGGAACTGGAAGAAATTCAAGGTGTATTCAGAAGAAAACTTGAAATAGAAATGTAATTTTTGGTATCAGATGAATCTTGGCTGCAAGCAGAAAATAATCAGACATTTGCCTGTGATCTCATATAGTTGATCATATAAGAGTCCCTTACTCCTGTGTGATATTATTTATTTTCTAAACCATTCTACAGGTTGCCTGGAAGTTGACTCCTGAGAATGGCTTAATTTCCAAATTAAAAGGGAATCATCTTAGGGCAAATTTTTAGGGGATCCTCTATATTAATCCAGTAATTTGACCCAATAAATCTGACCTTTAAATATAAATTGAATATTTGGGGGGGGGGGCATCACTGTTCTCCGGTGGTGGGAGTAGGAGGCCCAGCCCCACTGCTGGAATTGAACCTCCATCCCAGTGGACCACAGTCCTGCACACAACCACTACGCCACCGGGGCTCAGCCCAGTTGAATATTTTTATGTGTGGATTTTTCCCCTTTCATTCATTCATTTTATTTTGTAACATATATGTATATTTTTATTTTCTCAATACTACTTTAAAATCTATACCACTAGCTAGATTAATGATGCTATTATTAGAATTACCAATTGTTTCATAAATTTACTTAAATTCATTTACTACAAATACTGGCAATGTTGCTTCTAGCATGAACCAATAGCTTGCCAATGATCATCAAATAATTTAACTATAATCTTAAAAATGAAGTGAGACTCAGAAATGACAAAGAACTTTATTCCCTATTTATTTATTTGTTTTTTTGTTCCTTTATTTAGAGCAATCTTGGTAGTATCATCTTCTCCTGTCACTTTTTCTGTTTCTTGTTTGGTTTTAGAAGTTTCAAGAAAAATTTCAATGCTGTTACACTGTTTGATGAAAATGCATCTTGTAACTAAATTGCAACAACTTTTGTATTTTGCATCCTGTGAGATCCACAGAAAGTTTAAATGGACTAAATATTTGAAAATTGGCAACATCCAATGTGACTTTCTCATTGAACTAGAAGCATATTACATCTTCTGACAATTTTCAAATAATGCACTTTCCACTTTCCACCTAGACTCAGAGAAAGTAATTTATAATCAAATTGGACATATATTATTGCACTGTATCAATTTGTGTGAAAATGTAAAAATTTAGCAATATATGGTGATACTCTTTTCATAGATTCCAGCCCAACTGTTCAGTATTTTCAGATTGGCCTATTATTTCTTTATTTCATCTCAGTTAGTGACAATTCTGTAAATAATAAAATGGTTTACCATTATAAGAAATTCAGCATTTTCCAAAGTCATTTCATCTTATTTCCCTTATCTCATTTGCCCTTTTTTTTAACTTTTCTCAATTTTATTTTAATAAAGAAAGTGTATTCATAATTTATAAATCAGGGTTTTTTTCCTTTTTTAAATTTAAATTTTTGGTGGGCACATACAACTTTTATAACATTCCATATATCATCTGTATCAAGCACATTTTCACACATGTTGCCATATTCATTTCCAAACATTTTCCATTTGAGCCCTTGGGATAAGCTCCTCTTAAAAAAAAAAACAAAACAGAAAAAAAGCTCCTCTTTCCCCACCTCCTTTTTTAAAATCCTCTCTGGGGCATGGCCAACAGGGAAGTGAGTGAAGGGACACATTGGACAGTGTAGGGTATGAAACAACAATTAGTACATTATTAAAGGTTCATGGTGGGGGGAGGAAATATGGGGAGCTGGAACTGGGGGCCTAGGTGGAAGGAGGATATTTTGAGAGTGATGATGGCAACAAGTATGCAAATGAGATCTGCATACAATTGATGTATGTATGGATTGTGAGGGGAGGTGTATGAGTACCCAATAAAATGATTCATTCATTTTCCCTTTAATGTTATCTATTTATGTTCTGTGTCTCTATGTAAGAATGCATTAGGAAACACTACTAGTTTATGTAGACATGGTCTAAAAAGTTTTGTTTCCTTTTTTATTTTAATCCAATTAAACAGGATTATTATAAAATGACTTTCTAACTATATCAATTTCCTATGGCTTCAGTAATAAAATACCACAGACTGGTAGTTTAAACATCCACATTTTCCATAAGTTTTAGAAGCTAAAAGTTCAATATCAATATCAATATCAATATTGATGCCTCTCTGAGAAGTTCCTTCCTTGAATCTTTTTTGCTTCTGGAAGTCCAAGGCATTTTCTGTCTTCTAATTCCAATCTCAATTTTCTCCTTTGTTCTTTATTATAATTTTAAATCACTTTATTCGTTCTCTTATAGCTTTTTTTTCTTATAAGATCATGAGTCATATTGGGTTAGGGCCCAAATTATTTTCTTATGACCTCATGGCAGTTTAACTACAGTTACATCTGTAAAGATGCTATTTCTAAATTACATCACAATTGTCAGTTGCCAAGTGTCAACATTTTGAAGATAGCTTTTTTCAGGGGATGAAAGTAACCCGTAAAATAGTTGTTGTTTTATAAGACAGTAGCAGCAACATAATGGGGAAGTAAAACAAAGCAAAAAACTTATTAGGCTTTTCTGTAATTATAATTTTAGGAAAAACAGGTGATTCAAAAAATTTAAAGAGAACTATTATGTCACGGAAATATCTTTCTCTAGCTGGAAATCAATTTATGAGTCTTCTTTCAGAAAATTTAAAGCTACTTTTTAATTTATCAATTACTCTAAATAATAATATAGACCTGAAATAATTACATGATGATATTACTTCTCCCTGCTTGATGGCATACATTATTAATTGAACAAGCTGTCCTTTCTTACACATCTCAGATTGAGCATGCTAGTCCTTTCCAGAATGGTAATATTTGGTGGTTTGAGTTTTTGAATGAGATAAGGTAAATGCATAGTAGATAAAAAAATGAATAGTGAATTGTCTCTAATAAAAATAAAAGCAATATTAGAAATGTTTTCTCTTTGAGCTTGCTTTTTCATTTGTTTGGTTTGGTTTTTATGTGAAGTCCAATGAAATCATAGATCATACAGTAAGAGAGAAGATTCACTTATGCTGATGTCCAATTCTTTTGCAAATATTTAACAGGAATGTCATAGAAGAGGTTCTCAGTTATGACCCTCCTGTAGGACAAGGAAATTCCCCACACAGTTTTCAAAACTGTTAAACTTACAGAAGCAGACCATTATGTCTTTTTCCCTGGTAGCAGTTTGTATGTTTGATTAACAGATGAACACTCTGACCATTGTTGTGTCAAAAGAGCTCCTTTATTGGCATCCAGCATTCACCCCTACTATCCATGTTCAAAAACACTCTAGCATAGCAAGCTCTGTTTTAAAAGGGTTATCTTATGTTTTGGTGAATTATCAGATAGTAGTAAAAAACAACGAGTGGGTATAATCATTTTTTCACTTTGTTAGAGTAAACAATTGAACATTATTACAAATAAATACTGTGAAGTAGTTTAAATTTTTGCCATAACTCAATAAGTATAGGGCAGCTGGGAAGTGCAACAGTGTATCATGTCACTCGACAATTATTTCATCTTTCAACAATAAATTGAATACTGATATCTATTTTCACAAAGACAAAACAAAAATCACAAAATGATTGAGATTACTGTGAGAATCAATTCATGCTTTCTTTTTCCTCAAATAACATTAGCTATATTTTATTGCATTTTTAAAAAATATGGCAAAATAGCATTTACAAATAATTTAAGCACATGTGAGAACTTTCTGCAAAGATAGTTGGTCTTACATTTATTTTAATCTTATACATATATTTATTTAGTCAATTACAAATTTCTCAGGTACAGTTAGTGTGCAATCTGTCTCCTACTCGTATTCTGAAAAGCATGTTAATTCACGTGTTTACAAGAGAACATGCAACAGAAATAAAAGCAATGCAATGTTCACTCTTTAATTTACAGTAACTTGACTAGGCCTGATAATAATAAAATCCTAGAAAATGTTTATTATATGAAAAATTAGTCAATTTAATGGCAAGTTTCTAGGACACTGCTCACTCGTCAATATTGTTAAAATCCCAAACCTAAGTAGTTGTACAAAAATTGGTAAAAAAAAGATTACCACATTATTACATAATTGTCAATTGCATCATTACCTAAATGTCAGATCACTTAATTATATAAGTGTCAAACCACTGAGTATCATGATTCAACCTATGAAGTGGACACTGAGTCATAATTATCAAAACCAATGCCACTTTTGAATCTCACTTCAGTGTTCATTACTACCAGATGTTGATTATTAGTATGCAAAATAAGTGCATAGATTATTTTATTGTTGTTGCAAAGGTGATCAGATAATAAGATTGTTGAGAAATGGGAACAATGTATTTTTGGGGCATCACTGCCCTCTGGTGGTGGGAGTAGGAGGCCCAGCCTTTGCTCCTATGGGGCTGCTGCTGGAATTCAACCTCCATCCCAGTGGGCCACAGTCCCGCACACAACCACTATGCCACCAGGGCTCAGCCCCAAGGACAATGTATATACACTTTTTTCCTTTATTAAATTGAACATGGTCCTTAATACACATAAAAGAGCCCAATGTAATCTTGGTAATTCATAAATTAAAGATCAGATATTACTTATGAAAACTGATATTCATTTCAGTTATAATATACAATTTAAACTAATACTCTAGAATAAAAAGGTGATTTTGTATTTTCTCTTCAATTAAACAATACAGTTACATTTTTATGATATTATTAAAACATGATACTGCATCTCCCTGTCAAAATAAGATAGATTAATGCAGGATTTATTTGTCAGGCTGTGAAATGACCCATAGCATTAAGGCAGTCTAAGTGCTGATTTTGGATGTGGCCTCATTGCCTTCAAGGTGGGATATGATAAATCACAACTTGGTTTGTCAGTTTTTTCTTCTAAAATGGTATTCCATCATTCAAAATGCACATACAAACATAAGTCTGAAAGTTTTGCTGCTAGGGTTGCAGCTCATACATGCATTGGTTTATTCCAAACAAAACCTGTTTAACCACACCTCTCAACCACCTCGTGGAAAATATCTTTTAGTAAGACACTACTCTTATTTTCCATTAGGGTGCTTATTATAAAGGAAAAAATAGATAAATCAAAACAAAATACATCAATCAATAGCTCCTAAGTGGATTTGCTGGGTCAGTTGAATCCAAAGCAAAGAGATCTGTTCAGAAGCTTATGGTGACTATTTTTGGCATTCTTGAGAGACTTTTGTGAAGGATACAGGATGATCATGGTGGCTGTTTGGAAAGAAATTTTAAGAAAATTGGTGGCATCGATGATTAAAAACACCAGGAAAGTTCCACCTTGGAATTTTTTCCATCCACAGCAGTCATTATTTGAGGGTAGCAAGAGCTTTCTGAGGAGAATTCCATTTGGAAATCTTAACCTGATCATTCTCTGCAGCTTTGATCTTGCTACTTCATGTTTAATTTCCCCAGACTCCAAGAACAGCTGAACAGGAACACAATTTGGGTCCCTAAAGGATGCTAAAACAGTTTTTGTGATGTGGTGTAAGTGGAAGAGCACCTAATTCCTTCCAAAGGGGTTAGAGAGATGGAAATGCCCCCTTCCGAAGTGTGCAGACACAGATGGTGGTACACACGTTGAGAAAGTATAGCTCCAGATTTTGATATTTTTGTTTAATCAAGGTTTCTACGAATGTGAAGATGTACTTTTCTCTTGTATTTATCTATCCACACATACGGATGAGCAATGTAAGCAAGAACAGGTGAAGAAATAAAGAGGGAACAAGATAAAATGCTGGGAATTGGGCCAATAAGAGAACCACAGAAAAACTGCAAATGAATAGAGTGACTAAGTAAGCCGAGCAAACAAAGCTCAAAACACGAACAATGAATCATGCAACTTACGTTAACAATGCTGTTTTCACTTCCAAAATGTTCCACTGACTCTTAGCTAAGTTATCAGGCTGGCTTTTCTAGAAAGCACACATTTTAAAATGATCGTTGTTTGGACCTCACTGGATTAGTGAAAAATCTTGAAACAGATATGTATTTTTATCAGCAAAATTAATTTTATCATTTATTAAATGCATATTGTGCAAGATATAATTTTATGTGTGGTATAGGATTTATCTCACTTAACATTATTTGCACCAATTACAATGTGCACAAACAGGATGCATAAGGAAATTGATTCAATGAAAGATTATATGCCTGGCTTTATAATTTTTATTATAAAATTCCAGAAAATGTCTCCTAACTACTTTGTATTCATATATCTTGCACTTGTCATATGCCTTAAAACATATTAATCTTACCAATAATATTTTCCTTGAGCCTCAAATCATCTTCTAAAAAGGCCAGGCATAAGAAGAGTTATTTTAAATGGTCTTAAAATGTCCGGGTGCTTGATTTGGCATCTAAATTGAGGTGTTCTCTACTCCATTCCACCTATGTTCTTTTTATTTTTTAAGAAAAATTCCTATTTTGATGCAAGTTTGTATTTTTGACAAATAATTTTTCAATTCATTATCTATTGTTTTCCTCTATGTTGAAGTTGTAGTCTATGGAGAAATTCCATAGTTAACTAACTAAATAAGGTGTTAAACAGTTCAGAGGGATATTATGATTGGAGGTAGGACTATGGAAAGGAGAGAGAGAAAGAGAAAAGAAGTCTGAAAGTTATGAAAAAATTAGTGAAGAATTTATCATTTCTCCACAGTTCCAAGGAATCTCTTCTTTCAGATCATCCTATAACAAAAGGGTTTTGATGACTTTAAACTTTTGTAGAGAGTTTGGCTCTGTCAATGCTTTGGAGTAGGAAGGCAGAACAAAGCAGAGAACATTGTTGG